>OVAQ01000147.1:31607-47696 GCA_900406345.1 Erysimum cheiri
TATATCAAAAAGTAGAAGGCAAAAAAAAAAAAAAAAACAATCCATAGCTAATAATTATCAGAAAATCTCATTGTCAAAGATTTTAATTATTCTAGGAATTGATATCTGTGAATATAATCTTATAGTTTTATCCGGTATTGTTGTGTGTTACCACACGAATTCACTATGTCCTGAGTCTGAGTGTGTATGTGTAAATTGTAAAAAGACAAATGTTAGAGCTCTACCAAAGATTGATTTTATATGTCATATGTGATTTGCCAAAAATTATGTGTATGTTTATCTATGCGTATATAACTTCACCACTTGCTAGTAGCTTAGTATGTCCCAACATTTCTTACTTTTGCGACGACCCTTTTCACTTTTTACTTTGTAGATCAAATCACTAAAGAGCATATATGCATTGCTTCGATGAGAGGATTTGCTTTGTTTTAAAACAAAGTCTATATATTTTTTTTTGTATGAAAAACAAAGTCTATATTTGCACAATACAAATCATTACATTCTCTTTTAAATGTTCTTATAATTTTCTGTTGGCTTTTGAAAGGTACTAGTAAAGATTGAAGCTAAGAATGTCACTAGACTTTAGACTTGCTCTTTATAACTAGTGGGGAGGTTGAAGTTTTTGGTGGATAGGTATCTTGCAAGAGATAATATATATAACATATAGTACATATGATTAATTGGTCCATACAACTTGAAGCTGAAGCAAAATGACAAATGAAACCGAATTGAGATAACACTTGAAATCATGATGCAAAATTAGATTACTGCAATCGTTGACTAGACTCGATTACCCTAGTGGTAAATCCTCGTAAAGTCACCACCGTTACTCAATAAACCATTAGACCAAGATGGCAAGAAAAAAGAACTAAAAATTGTTCACAAAATCAAGAAAATACAAAGAGTGAATTTGCAAAATGACAAAGAAGAACAATTTACAAAAAATCTACAATATGAACATATAAAACAATGGACTATATTCTTCTTCAAAAAAAACACATATTTTGGATTCTTTTTGGTTTATTGGTTATCACAATACCAAGTACCAACCCAATTAAACCAAACCAAACTCAATACCGATTGACGGCGAGAGGAAGAGCTCCGAAGTTGCTGAGTTTTCCAGAAAACCTTTCTCTGCGCAAGATACAGAGTAAACTGAGCGATTATGTTTCAAGCGGCTGTCAAATGTTCAAGAGCAGCTGCCTCAACGATTCGTGGCCGTACGGTTTCGGTTAGAGGAAGCCTTGTTAGATACACGACGCCACTGAGATTGATTCACGGTGAAATCAGCGTTCCAAACACGAATCATGTTGCTATTCAGATGGTCAATTACGCTCTTTCCCACGCTAGGTCACAAAAATCAGGTCTTTTTTCTCAATTTATGATCGATCATCGGAATTTCAGGTGCTTAAACCTTAGTTTCTGACTGATTTCGAATTCTGAATTTGCAGATGAATCTTATGCTCAAGGGATGCTAGTTCTTGAACAATGTCTTGGGAATCAACCTAACGATGATCAGGTTTCTCAAGATTCTAAAGCTACTGTCTTGCTTGCCATGTCTGATCTTTTATACGAAAGGTTTCATCTTTTTTTACCCTTTTCTCTCTGAACTTGTCTTTTTACAATCTTAAGCTTAAGATTTTATAAACATCTAGTGTTTGAATTTCTATGTTTACAGTGGGAGCAGTAGTGAGGCCATTGAACGCCTCAAGCAAGTCATGACTCCGACACTCTCTTCGTTGCCTATTAGAGGTTCTTGTTTTTTGAAAAATATGTGGTTGTCAGGTTGTTGAGTGTTGTGATTTTCAGTGTCTGAAAGTTTCTTTTGTTGTGCAGTTGTTGCTGTGGAAGCCCTCGTTGGTCTGTTGATTCAGTCAGGACAGGTTCAAATCCCAACAGTGCTACTATGTTTGTATGTCTACATTTTTGAACTTGTGTAGAAATTTGATTATTGTCTTTCCTGTTTAGGATGATGCTTCATTGAATGTTGCTGACGAATTTCTAAAACTGGTAAAAGAGAGAAGCCATGAGAGTAATCAAGATGTGGCTGCTACAGCTAAAGCTATCAAAGGCCTCACTGAGCTTGTGAAAGGAAGTATCGAATCTGGTAGAGAAACAAGCCTCAACCTTTCTTCTCTGTGTTTTGATTCCACAGTAAGTTTGTGCATAGTTTCATGTTTTAAGCTTTTTGGGTGCAGCCGAATCTTTGTTTCAAGGACTTGAGAATCATGAAAGCTGCAAAGGTACACACTATTCCTTTACTGTTAAATTGTTAATCTGGAGCTAGCCCTGTCTTTTATATATTGAACCCTGATCTTTGGGACCTCTTAATAACTACATAAAAATAGGTAACATTGCACTTTCTTATGGGGAATTCTTGCATGCCACCGGAAACTTTGAAATGGCAAAGGAGATGTATCAAAAGGCAATTCAAGGAATTACAGAGACCAATGAATCTATGTGCTCTTGTAACATGAATTTGAAGGCAGTCTCACTGGCAGCCACGTTTGCTCTGGGTCAGCTCGAGTCACACATTGGGTAGGCTTTGAGTCTGTGCATACAGGTCCTAGTGTGAATTTTCTGGCTATATCATCATTCCCTGTTTGTATTTGCTTTTGATAGAAACTTTGATGTTGCGGAGAAGACACTGACACACGCATTGACAATGGCTGAGGAACATTACGGTACTGTGCAGTGCGGTTTTTTGGTCATCAATTCTCAATGATTAAAGCACTAACGAATTCTGCGTTTTTATTCATTCAGGAGCCAATCATGCTAAGGTTGGTGTGATTTTAACCGCTGTGGCTCTGATGTACGGAAACAAAGCAAAGCAAGAACGCTCAAGTTCTATCCTGATTCAAGAGGTCAGAAACAAATTTCTTTAAACTCAAAACCGTTGGAATTTCCTCATCTTAACACCTATTCTTGTTTATCTCAGGGCCTCTTCAGAAAAGCGTTGGAGCTCATGAAAGCACCTCCACTGGATTCAGAAGGTACTTACAGACATCTACTTTACAGGTTATTGAGAGAAAGACGATTGTCCTCACCATTTTCTCTGTATTCTATAGGGATATTAAACTTGGAAAATCAAGAAGTAATGGCCCTAGCAAGAGGTAAAGCTTTAGCTCGTTCTCTTTCAGACAGAATCAATTGCCAAACTTTAGCTAAAAAGCTTGTTGGATTTATTGATTTTGAAGGCGGGTATGCGGAGTTACTACTGATTCAAGAGAACAGAAAAAGCGAAGGAGAGAAAATGAAATCATGGGCTGAATCTGCGTGGAGAAACAAACGCATCTCTCTTTCAGAAGCATTGACTCTCTCAGAGCCATTAGGTAAAGTAGCAATCATAGATGCTCGCACCACTCGTGTCCTCTAAAGAATCTCAAAAGATTCAAAACTTTCATAACAAATGTTACGTTTTGATATGTAATTAAACTTAGAATTTTACATTTCATAAATATGTTTTTTTTTGTTCGGAAGAACAAACAACACATTATAGAGGAAGATCAAGCCCTTTCCCAATCTCTACACCGATCATCTCAAGTATTCCCTTGTTCAGAATCTGAAATACACATAAATGATGTCTCAGGTTTCATTTTCTAAATCATTTATTGCAAAAGAACCAATCTGAAACTCACCAGTTCGACTATGAAAGTACCGATGAGACCAATCATGCAAGCTCTTGAGTTCCATATCTCAGCTGTTTGTGTGAATCCCAGAAACGCAGGTTGAGATTTGGGTTGTACTTTTGGCACTATCACCTGCAAAATGATTCAATTACCAAATCTTACCACTGAAGATAAAATCTTGATTGTTGAGCAAAGAATCGAAATCTACCCCTTCAGGCAGTTTTGCGGCTCGGACAACGAGGGATTGTTGCTTCCGACCGAAACAACGGTTTTGGCTCCGACCATGGCCACGAGCCGAAAAGGTCGAAAGTGGATGAATGAGAGATGGCGATAACGGCGACGAGCTCATTTTTGTGTTAGGGAATTAACGATAAATCTTACCTTTTGATGAACAATCTTTATCATCAGAACTGAACTTGTGGATATAGGTTATCTGTTTCTTAGAACCACTCATATTCTGCCGCGTGTTACATTCTGAAACTCATATTATATTCCAATTATTTTTTTCACTATTTTTTGTGGGGTTTGTATTTAACATTTTAGCTGGATTTACATGAGAACTAATAATAGTGTCATGTCAACAGCAATTTGTTTATATATCTTACTGAAAATTAAATTTATGTTTTTTTCAATAATTATTTTAATTATACAAATTAGTACATAAAATAAGAAAAATAAATTTATAATTTTTGTAGTCAAACATTGTTTTACAGTACATTACAGTTGAGATTATCTGTGTAAAATAAATAAAAAAAATGTTTCTCTTAGTTTTATTTTATAAAATGTTAAATGTAGTTTGATACTTCAATTGTGGGTTTTTTTGCCGGACGAATGTTGTCTTGGTGGTTTTCTCTATCTCTCTTCTTATTATCGGATCGTAAAATCTGAAAAATGGATGAAAGATCTTCAACGTGATAATCACCACTCATGTTCATCACATCTCCTCTCTGCAACATACTCACAAGACTTTTCACTTCACCCCCTTTTCTTCTCCACGACGAATGATTGATGTTTCGATCTTTCTTCACATCAACGCATTTCACAATTTTCTCCTGCAATTATAAACCAAGTATGTGCATTAGCAAAAAATAAATAAACTAAGTAGTTCATCGAACTTTATTACACTCAGGTTCTACTAAAAAGTCATAAAAATGCACTTAATTTACCTTGTGATCTTGTCCAAAGAGATTCATAACTTTTTCAAGGTTGTCATCTCGAAGCCCCTTCTCTTCCAGAACATTGCACATAGCCGCAGCTGCCACAACGCTTGGCGGATATTGAAGCATCTTCAAATCTGCATCAAGATATAAAATTCAATATCAGTTTAACCTTTCAAATAATATAAACCAAAAAAAAAAAAAACTTTCAAAATTAATAATTGTTTCTTCTATAGCAAGAAACATTTTGAAAGTAGAGATAGATCTTATTATTAATACCGCATAAATCATCGAGCAGATGATTTGTAATTTGATTCATCATCACACGATCGTCTAACACACCGATTTTTGACACAAGGGTTTGCGAAAAAGAGTAACTTGTGACCAAGTTAACACGCCATTCGAGAGCTTTCAACATTATAAGTTCCATCTCTAGAACGGTATTGTGGTGAAACATATGGTTCAGACCTTCCATCTGAAGTTCTTGTAGTAAAGGAGAACTAACTTCGTTGAACTTTGATGCGATCGATAATGAGGTTACTGCAACTAGTTCCACCATCCACTTCGTCCATTCCTGCAATTATGTATAACGAACATTTCATTCAACCGATTTTTACATAAGATATTATTTGCTTATGCAAAAATAAATAGACTTACGTCGCAGCTAGTCACATAGAGGAACCGATCAAAACAATTTGCGGCGGAAAATACCGTTTCAAATGAAAGATTTAGCCGACTCCGAGTCTGAGAAAGTAGAACAAAAAATAAACTTTCGCTTTATAAAACATATGATATAAAAAAAAACCATCTAATTATTTTCAAACCAATCCTTAGTAAAATTTGGCTTAGAGCTAGTAAGAAATTAAAAACGATTTTACACCAATTGCAATGCAAATAGCGTTTTTAAATAATTCTAATTGCCGAACGTGCCAACAAACAACAAGAACTAAAAAAATAGTTTTCTTACTTGGCACATCCGGTAGGTTGTATTAATATCACGTTATATAATATGAATTAATATTGTTGCTGTAAAATTCTTTTTCGTAAACCCACCATTTTTAAGTCGATCTTGAAAGATTTTGTAGGTTGTTATAAGTAACTATAAAATTTTAGTTTTATCCCAAAACTCACAAAGGAAAAACAACAAAAAAATCTTATAATTAAGATACCTGGAGTAGCCATTGAACCGCTTGAAACCGAAAGTCGGTTAACTTCTTAGTGACGAAAAACTCAATAAGCTTGTCTCCATGATTACTAAAACATAACTCTTTCTCTAAATCCATTGAAATGGCTTCCTCCACCGTCGCTGCGTCTATCGGCGGATACATCGCCGCTACGTCATTGTGGTGAGTAGTAATGTGGCGGAAGTCTGGTAAAGGCTCCGGAGTTAGAGGACTCGAGAGCCATGACTCGTCGCAGAGTAGATTATCCATTTCAATCCGAACCGGTTTGATTAAACCGGTCTCAAGGTATCCAACTCTTCACTCTGTGAACAGTGTTATGAGATCAGAGATAAAGTGACGTATATATATATGGAGAGAGAGAGAGAGAGAGAGTCGTCGAGAAGAAAATGGGAAGTTATGAAAGACAGTTGAAAGTAAAAAAAAAGAAAAATTACGTCGGTTGAATGAGAAGAAGATGCGTCGGTTTATTGAACCGGATACTGATAATTAGTTAATTACCCTCGCTTTTAGCAAAGAGGCAAACAAAACGATGAGTGAGAGATCTTCGGTAAACGTATTATACAATGATAATTTAAATTCTTGAAGTTATTCAACTTTGTACTCTGAAGTGTTTTGTTTTTAAAGAAAAATATTTCTATCTATAAGATGTCGGAATTGTAAACATTTTTTGGGGAATTTAATAGATTTTGAATTCATAGGCTTCAAATGATAAGTACAAGAAAAACGAAGAAATTAAATATGATATGGAGTAATATTTACATTTTCAACTATTTACAACTTTCCCACTAGAGAAGAGTTTAAATATGTGTGTGTGTTTATTCTTTAAGTTGGAAGAACCTATTATTTATGTTACTTAATACGTTAATGTTGAAGAGTGGATATAGTAAAAAAAATAAAAAAATAATACTAGTTGCGAGGGGATATAATAAGAAGGCGTCGTCCCTCATGAAACGCGGTAAATGCTTTCTACCCAATTGATTAACTGATTATCTTCATTGAGATTTCATTTCATGTTACAAAAAACGTGTAAAAAAATAAATGTTTCAGAGACAACAAATTATATTGGTGCAGTGTTTTTAATTTTAACCAACCTCGTGAATCCACGACCTTTGCGTAATTACCTCTCCCACGACAGCTAATATTACTACATTTTTATTTTCTATTTTTCGCACCAACTTCCTTATTTTAGTTACGTACCAACCAAGATATTATTTTCGATGTTCTTGTGATTTCATTCTATCTCTTATGCTCTGTTCCGTTATCCACTATGGAGTATCTTTTTTGTTCATTAGTACTGTTTAGCTGCTTTGGCCCCAAGAAACTTCTCAAATTTCTTCTAGCTCTTGTTCTGCCCTTTGTGTCCGCTTTAACGACGATGCTTCAATTCATATTGCCTTCAGACAAATCTCTCAATCTCAGAAAACAGTAATCAGGTTAAGCCTTAAATAGAGATTAGATAATAAAAATATAGATTTTCTTTTACGGAAGAATACAATGAAACTGGTAATGGAAACAAAAGAAAGATCTAAGAAAAAAACAAGCAATACACAACATTAAGCAGAGAGGTCTGGGAATTGCCAAGGGTTGAATTGGGTCAACTTCACATCGGTGTTATCCTCAGAGTTATCTGCTGCGGTGCGGTGCACTGAGTACTTTCCATTGAATTGGTAAACTTCAAGATCACCCCATGGTGTAGGAGTGACTTCCTCTGTTTCATCAAACCATTTTGGAACAAATCTTTGGCTTTTCTCTTCTCGGCTTCTCTTCTCAGCTCTTTGTCTCTCCTCTAGGCTGAGAAACAAAACCCGGTTCCTATTAGTCTTTACATTACTTAGGGATGACTAATCGAAAAACCGGAGATGACCAAAAGACTTTGAGTAGTTTACCTGCTCTTTTCGTGTCCAGATTTGGACATATCACCCATCTCGAGCGCGTATCTATCAGGACGTAGACGTGAATCAGATGATAGTAGCTTTTTAGGGGCAGTGTCAAAGCTATTGATCTTGTGAGCAAAGTGTGTGTATTGGTATTTATCATTCTTCGGAGCTTCAGCGACCTTCCATACCTGTGGAAACATTAAGTAACATAATTAGAAGGTAACAAAAGATTATATGCAGAGGATTTGCTTAAGCAGAGAAATTGGCAAAACCTCCTTGAGCTCGGTGCCTGGAAGAGGTTCGCCCTCTGCGTCGTCACATGGCTGATAACTTAAGGAGTCGTTCCATTTACCGGTCATTAGTATCTTGGGCTCTTCAGCTGAATTATACACGTAACCGTCCACTTCATAACGTCCAGATCTGTCCATCAGGTTCACATTTAAGCTCTAAATGGAGAAGCATGGAGATGAGATTTATTTAAAAGTTTGATGAAGCAAGAACTTACCCAAACCAGCCACATGGTTGAAAGTAAAGCACCACTTTGTCACCAGTGGTCAGGTTCGTCATAACCATCTCTCCTGGTGAATCGACCCATGTTCGTCCGAAGATAAGGTTATGAACCTTAGTCAGAGGAGGTACAAGATCAAGAACAACACCATCTCTTTTGAGGGTCACTCGTGTCCTGCACCACAAATTCTTTAAATTAAGGTTGATTGTTTTGTCTCTTTATGGAGAGTCTGAAATCTAAATATATATACTTGCAGACAGATCCATGTTTAGGAGAAATTACCTTCCTACTGGGTAAACATCGATCGAATTGCCTAGGAATTTCGTTTTCAGTTTTGATGTGCAATCGTAAGCGAAGTGCTCGTTTTCTGCGTGACCAGCACTCATCGGTGGGTGATGGCAGACCTAAGGAACAGAACAATGACATAAGTATCAACTAAGAACTCATAATTATTTCTGAGTAAAAATGGAATGTGAATTCTAAAGAAATGACTCACCTGCTCAGCTATAAAATTAATCCCATTATGATTAGTCATCTCATAAGTCTCACCAAGAATTGGATTGAACGGCTTCCAGGTACGTTGGTAGGCATAATACACAGATATAGCCCATGATGCTGTTAAAGATAAATCTAAATTAGCCACACAGTGACAAAACTACAAGAAGAGATACTGATCCTAGGCGGCTATATATGAAGAGTTTGAACACAAGGAAGGAGATGAAGAATGGGTGGATGTGCTTACATGCATATACCATGCGCATGTAAGGGTCTTCGGTTTTGTCAGCCATATCTAGCAGATGCGAGTATTCCATCAACTGTGAGAAACAACGAATACATAAGGATACATATTCACCAGACCAAAAGCTAAATATATATAAAAAAAAATCTTAGAACACAAACCTCAGCCATTTTCTGCAGCATTGTCATGGGTTCAAAAATGATCACAGGAAGAGTCACCATGGATGTAACATCAGAACCTATGTACTTCTGCATCATCTTCCAATAGCCATCCCGTTCCTGAGAAATCAAGCCAACATATGAACTCAGAGGATTGATCAAGAATTTTTGGTTTTTAATATTGTATATGGCATCATATACCTCTTGCTTCCATCTTCCTCTTCCTGCTTCCTCCTCTGCATCTTCTGTACTTCCCTCTGGATTTATAACTTCAAGCCCTTCGTATCCCATCAAACTGACAAAAAATGTAAAAACCATAGCTCATCAAACACAATCGTCCCCAATTCTAGCACTAGATCTTTTCCAGAATTCAACACAAGACTTCAAATCCAAACCAAAACCAAAATTACACCATTATTTTCAGAAAATATTTCAACAATTTAACACGGAGCGCAAATCAGCATAACAGTATGTGAATCCAGCTGACGAGTTGAGATCGAACGAGGAAAATGTTGGGGATTCGATTTCCTTACCCGTTAACTGATTTGCTCATGACCGATCCGAAATTGGTGATGGTAGAAGCAATAGAGGCAAAAAATCCTCCGCCGTTTTTTTGATCGTTAGGATCCATCACCACCGCCGATTATTAAAAAATGGAAGATCGGTGACGGAGAAGACGAAGAAGACGATTCTTCGTTGGCGGTTCTCTGATTTGAAGTCAAAAGGCCACACAGAATGATTCTATTTCTTAATAATTACACTTTTATTTAACGGATTTTTTCTATCTATACGGATATATTAAACCGAACCAAACCGGAATCTTTAAATAAAGAGAGATGCGACATTAAACCACGTCAGGCCAAATAGGAAGCTCACATTCTACATGTTGGGCTTCATTTTACAGCCCAAAGTATAATTTATGCTTTTTAATTTTTTAACGGCTATATGTGTTTGTTCTTATTCGCCTCACCTAACACGATCCTGAAAGCTAAGAAAGCATAGTGAGAGAGCCAATAATATCTGCATTGAAGTCAACTATATAACAAGGATTTTTTTTTGGATAATATATAAAATAAAAATGACAATGGGATCAAACTTTTCCTGATCTATGATGCAAACTATGACTTCATTCAAGATTTTGAAGCTAGTGCGGTGGGTAATTTGATAAGAAACTAATTTTGAATCAATCTTTTTTTTAATACTTTAGCTTACTAGACATTGTTCTTGAAATTTTAAGTATAGACTGTTTTCCCTTTTTTTTTTTTTTTTTTTTTAATAAAANGACTGTTTTCTACTTTCAAAATTAGGATTTCTGAAGGCATCGTTAGTGGAAGAACAGTTTAGTGTGTTCTTAGGGTAAAAATATTATTAAAATAATATAAGATCATTAGTTTAGATCTTTTTGTAAAGAAGTTGGTTATTGCCTTGGGAGAACAGGTTTAAAATGATAAGATTTAATAATTTAATAATTTAAAACATATTACAATTTTAAAAACTTTAAAAATAACTTTTAAATTGCAAACTTAAAAAACTTAAACTAAAATAGATTTGAAAATAAAAAGAAACACAAAATATAATACCAAATTTTTATGAAACAAAAAAGAACATTAAAGATATAAATAAAATAAAAACAAACAAACATATTATTTAATTAAATCCTAGCATAGATTTCGGATCGAAGGAGAAATGAAATGTTTTTTTCCTTTGCAAAAATTCGTAGCCAATGATGCAGCGCCACGTCATGCTAAAACTGGGCCAAGAACAGATCTACAACTATTCATAATATTTTCTATTTTTAAAAACTTAAGAACATCTTTGGTGTTCTCCCAATAAAGATGGCCTAAATAACGGTTTACTATACTTATAAAATCAAGAAATTAATATATCAATAATCTTTTTGTGTGTAAAATTGTTGGTCGACGTGAGTCTATCATTAATAAGTTTATTAACAAACTATGATGGTACTTTCATTTATCTAAAAAATGGTATTTTCAAGATTGCTTGAGAAGCTCAAGGTATCTTTCTGTAAGTTGAGACTTCCCTTTCACATTTTATCTTTCGTCTCATAAAAAACATCTTTATTTATATTTCTCTTCGATGCATATCCTATCGAAAACATTATTTACCGTCACGTTTAAGCATACGTGGCATTACACCTATCACGCCACATCACTATCATTACCCTCTTCCCCCTCTTATATTATACACCAAAGTTCTCTCTCGCATTGATCATCACAAAACCATAAAAAAAAAAATCTCATCAAAAAGAAGAAGAAAAGTTTCTAAAGGATTTTAAGAGCTTAAAAAAGAAATGGAAGGTTTGATTCCGTTTTTGTACAAAGCCATTGTTATGTATAGAAGAGAAGGAAGCTTGTCGTCGGTTTTGCTCAGCGATCATAACTCTCCTTCTAACGCCGGTTACTACATGAAACTTCCCGGCGACTCCTCCGGTAGGTTTCGAACATCCGATCGCCGAAGATTTGGGTCGGACCGTCTTGGATTACTTGAGACGACACCGTCTTCGCCGTCTCGTGTTCCCACGAGGAACATCACCAAACGTACGTAAGGACTGATCAATCGATATACGAAAGATAAACGGTTGTGGTAATTGTATACTGTATTAACTATTGCTATATATAATATGTACGTACGGTCCACCTCAAATTATTATTCGTGCTAGTAAAACTAAATTTTGTTAAATCATCGAAATTATGGTAAAACTGTAAATATAAGTGTTGTAAGGATGTCCATAATTTTGATGAAGAAGTTTAACAAAGTATGTAATTTACTGGTTTTTTGAATTTACGGTGGATCGATCATGTATGTATAATTTGTTTAGTGGGTTTGTTATTTGTGTATTTGTAAAGTCAAATGTGTGTTATCTTATGGGTCTTCTTTATCTTTGCGAAAATCATACCTTTTGTATTTATATATTTGGATTTCGTGTCACTTACGCTAAATATTAAATTCGTGTATTTGACTATTTTCTAAGAAATTATACAGACAACTAGATGATTCATGATTTTTTTAGTTTAAAAAAAATCTATGATCATCTATTCATATATTCAAACATTTCAGTGTTAAATTCTAACTCGTCAATTCAAATCTGAATTGTTTAATTTATGGTCAAACTTAATCAGCATTCATACACATAAACACACAGATCATATATTTTGTGTGGAGGAAAGATTCAAATTTTTCTTGTGTTATAAACATTTGAGGGATCAACTGTGAGATTCTTTGATGTATGCTGAATGTCGATCTACGATAAGACGAATGAGATTATCTTCAACGATAGATTCAGGCTTATCGCAATCGCGTCTAACCACAACATTACCAGTGCTTGAAACAACCACAACTTCCTCCTTACGTGTTGATAGCTCGTTGGCTACAACTGCGTGCACTTTGTATCTTCGTAGAGCCTTTGTAGCCTTCTCTATCAGAATCTTTGAGTCCGTCTCAAGCTGGATCAAGAATTTGCATATGAATTATCGAATCATGGAGTATTAATACAAGAGAGAGCAGAGAGAGAGACAGAGAGAGACCTTAAATGATATGCATAAAGACTTTGGAGCCCAATTTGATCTCAAGATTGAAAGCATTTTAGGGACTTGAGCTAGTCTTATGTCCAACGGACCAGATCCTGATTCTATTTTGTGCTCTGTCTGGTTTCACCAAATATGTATATAAAATCAATTTTCAGACACGAGAAATGTGTAGCCATGGCCATAGGGAAATAGTACTCTTACCATGCTCTCCCATGGCACATAAAAGTCAGACACAGCAGCAGCAAGATAAAATATTGAACATGGACCGACATCTTTCAATGCCGTTGCAATCAACCGCAACATCTGTAACAAGAAACATTCACAAAAAGAAAGTAATTTCAGCTGTAGCTCTGTTCATTCTATTGCCTTATGGGCGGTTTTTCTTTGTGCACTTAAGATTCAATTATAAGCTTGTTCTAAGATTGAAGAACCTGAAGATACTCATATATGGTTGAGAATGGGAGTTTTAGTAAGCGACCTTCTGATACTGCCTGCAATGTTAATCGGCAATTACACAATAGAACTCGAAAGAAGAAACAAACAAAAAATAAAGTGATTAGCCTTTTCGCAAGACTAAGACGAATTCAACAAAAGAAACAATTGGTCTTAATACATACAGCTTGCTGATCCATGACAGCCATTTTCACAGCTTCCAAATGAGATTCATGAACTGAAAACCAAAAAAAAAGGGATGAATAAAGACATAATTTGTTACCGTACCAGGCTGAAACATGCACTTTAATATCAGTAAAACGGTGCACTACATTTGAAGAAAGATGAATATATGTATATTGATAAAGAGGTGATCTAATGAAAAACCTTGAATGTTTTTCTTATCTGGAAACTCAAAACATTCAAGGAATGGATCATCGGGAAGAGACCGGCAATAAGGTTGGCAAGTTCCCCTAGAGATTCACATAAAACCGATATCAAGAATTACCATTACCACAACAAACTTTCACCTACTTCTCAACTACACACAATCCAGAAACACAAAACGAAACTAATATTACCTCCTATACAGAAATATCACAGCATATCCAGCCTTCACGAAATTCCTTATGTACCAAATCAAAACCAATTAAGATCAAGACCATAATTTTATCAAGGCTTCTTCTATAAGAGTGATTGAAAAGAGAAACTAAACTTACTCAGTAGACGCAGCACCTCTGTTTCCGGAACTGAAATTATCGATATACCTCACACATCGTTGCTCCAATGGAACCGTAGTTCCACCTGAAGTCACACATACGATCCTCCTCCCTCCTCAAAGATGAAAACTTTCCAAGCGATTAGAGAAACTATAACATATAAAATCAAAATGTCACATATATAATCAATTCTGATCTCACCTTGGGACGAAGAATTCAGCTCAATGAACTTATTAAGCTTCTCTAGGATCTCCTCCATATTCTTCAGAGGTGGAGACGATTCGAAAAACGAACTAATTTCATCTTCCACAACTTTCGAACTCATTTCAATCCTCTACGCAAACAGTAATACTCTAAATTGAATCACATCTTCAACAAAAATTAACACAGCAAATATTTCAATGCATAATTCGTTTGATTCCATTACAAATGGAGTTCCAATCTAAAACTCTTATCAATAATCCTAAACTAATTTAAAACGAGAACAATTAGGCTTATCAATCTCTTTGTATAGTTCCGTAATTTTTCGAAAGACATAATTAAGAAAATAATTATACAAATCTTACTTTTTAGAAACGAGACCAGACGAGGAAGATCGAAGAATCTTTGCTTTCGGAGGAGTGTGAGAGCGAGGAAGAAGAACAACAACAAAAAGTTGGGCTTTTGAGAATCAAGCTTTACATATTGGGCTCTTAAACGGCCCAGAGGATCACACGCTAATACTTTTGCAAATAAGGACATTCATTTCTGATAAACTCACACTTCTACGCTTTTAGTTTTATTTATGACAAGAAAATACCTACGATTCAGATTGCGTCGAGATCTTTTGTCACTTATCTTTGTCTTCCTGTCAACCAACTTGTGCATTCTTTTTTAACCTACGAAGTTGATCCGAGAATCTATAATTGATTGATTTTACGAGATCATGATGATTAGATTTTTGCTGACTTGAACATATGAGTAACTAGTAAAGGGTATATAATTAAGTATATATCAATGGCCATATGTTGTTGATCCGAGTGGCTTTTCCAGTGGTGTGGGAAGTAGGNAGGAGTATATATCAATGACCATATGTTGTTGATCCGAGTGGCTTTTCCAGTGGTGTGGGAAGTAGGAACGGTATCTTAAACTTGGATACATAACTCCGTAATGAAACCGGACACTTTCTCGTGTTTAAGTTTTTAACAACAAATACCAAAATTATAATATGTGATAAACTTTAAAATCTTTGCATGTGCAAAGCTTTGGATCTTGAATTCATTGTTCATCCTTATTCTTTTTTTTTTTCAGTAGTGTTTGTTAAAAGTTCGTAATATTATATCTTGGAAGACGCGCGTATAAGATTACGGAAAAACACTTATTGTAGATTTACTAAAACATATTCTAGAAATCTCTATATTGTCAGAGTAATGGTTATTTTGATCACTTGCATTTTCTCAAATCCAAAAAATGAATGTATATTTTCTCAGAATCCTAGGAACATTATATTGTATCGATACGGATAACGACTAAAATATATATGCGATACATATTACAAAGTTACTTTTACTAATTAGTACATATATAATTAAGTGAGAACGAAACGTATTAATTACAATTATCTTTGTAATTTATAAAATCTACCAAAATCACTGTGTATTTATTTTTCCGATCGTCCTAAAACAAATGGCAGAGAGATGTAGTGGAAATTATGTAATTTACAATACAAAAGCAAGTATATTTATCATTAAAATGAACAATCAATACCTATAAATAAAGAGAATAATGGGAAGTATGGTTGTCGTTGCATAGTATAGAAAACTTAGGAAACATGAAAATGTCGGGATGATCATGACAGACACTGAATCTGCACAATCTTCCTCAAATACAAACATGATTTTGAGCAAATTCAAATCAATCCTCACATTTTCTCGTTTTACAACAACTCGGGATTTGCTTTTTTTTTTTTTTTAAACTTTATCATCACCCTAAGAGATACGTAACAATTGTATAACCACAACAATAACATTAATAATAATGACCCTTCATTAGTACATAAACCTAAACCTTTCTCCTCATCTTTTGATCACTAATTCTCCACACTCTAATTCATTTGTCAAAAAAAAAATGAAGAAGAAGCGATCATATTACGCCCTATT
>OVAQ01000148.1:0-47624 GCA_900406345.1 Erysimum cheiri
AAGGGAAAGAATGAGTCACCACAGAAGAAGAAGAAGAAGAATAATAAAGGAAAGGAAGCAGAAGAACCACTACAAAAGAAACAAAAACTGACAAGAGAAGGAAAAAGTCTTCATTGTGGACGTTGTGGACTAGCAGGTCACAATGTATTGAAGTGTAAAAACATTGGAGCCCCGGTTAAAAGGCCATCAAAAAAAAGATCAGAGGCTGGTCCAAGCCAAGTAAGTCAAGCCTCACAAAGTCAAGCATCACAAAGTCAAGCATCACAAATATCACTTAGGGATTGAAAGTGTAAGTGAATTTGGTTTGGTTGGTTGGTAAGTCACTTGTTATTGTGTTGCAGGATTTGAGCTTCTGATATATATTATTGATTTTAGATGTCTATGAGGAGGCAATGGAGAAGAGATGTTTCAGGAGGCAGCAATGGAGTAGTGTCTCGATGGTATTTTGGTTTTTTGGGTTTTAAGCGTCTGATGATGGTTTCTCGGTTTGTAATTGTGTTATAAGGATATGATGTGTCAGATTTTAATGGTTTTTTGGATAACTATAAGTGGCTTGTAATTTTCACAACAACGACTTTTGTCTTTGGAGAAGTGTCTGCTCCATTAACGTTAGCTTCTCCGTTGTCAAAGGGATTATTTCATCTCTTTTTTCGTTTGTTTCATATTTTTCTTATTATCTGCTGGAAGTAATCTATTCAATATGAATCTTCTCTTAATGTTACAGTCATTAAGCTTAATACAAGACCAAATGCAATATAATGTGACTAAAAAAACTATGTTAGCCCTTAGGCCCAAAACATTTTTATTTCTCCCTTTACGCCCAAAACGACGTCGTCGTGGATTCCACGTCACCGATATTTGACGGAACAGTAACAGTGTTAACCCGTATGTATGCTACAGCACAAAATCACAAGTTTCAGGTATGTGTTTTAATTTTATCACTAATTGGGGTATGTTTTGGCACAGACGAATTATCCAGGTGTGAATCGAACATAGTCTAACAGTCAGGGTATGAAATAGCCGATTTCCCGTTTGTTGGATAGTCTCGAAACTTTCAAGTTTGAAGGATACAGTGGGGAACAAGAAGATAGGGATTTCTTGAGTTTTATCTTCAAACATGCTCGTTGCTTGAAATCTACAACAATCTTACGAAGATGATGTTATGTTCCACCATAGAAACTTGAAAATGATATCTTTTTTCCTATAATGTATTGTTTTTGATTCAGAAAAATCATAAACAATTTTATTTTTACTTTTACATAGTAAACTTTAAAAAATCCAAGAAAGAAAAAAATTATAAGGGCCAAGATATTTTTTCAACCTAGGCCATGATAATGTTGAGCCGGCCCTATGCCATTCCTATAAATTCTTATAAACCACTTTTCTTCACAGTAAAAATCCATCAGCTGGATTTTCTAGGGTTTTGTTCTTTTCCTTTGTTGTGGTTTTTTTTTTCACCTTTTTGGTTGGTTTCTGACCAAATCCTTTAGCCTGTAAAAGTAAATTGGGAATTCTCAGAAAATATGGGCAAAATCAGTGGGTTGCCTGATGAATTGCTGGTGAAGATAATATCGTTTCTTCCAACAAAAGAAGCTGTATCAACTTGCGTTTTGTCGAAACAATGGGAGTTTCTTTGGATGTGGTCGCCTAAACTCGCCTTTGATGATTACCAAGGCTATGTTAAAACTCAATCGTCCAAACCTGTGTCGAGAATTTATTGCCAAGAATCTGAAATTATACAGAGCTCCCATCATAGAAAGCGTGTGCCTCACGTTTCATGATCCGAGACCACTTCAACCTATGGATTTCAACTCGTGGGTTGGAATTGCAGTTTCTCGCTGTGTTGGTGAGCTAAGTATCACATATTATCCCGAATATAATAAACCTGATTTGTTATTGCCCACCATTTTGTATACCTGCAAATCGCTAGTCACTTTGAAACTTGAAGGCTTCAGGATTCTTGTGGATGTTCCCCGGATGGTTTGTCTCCTCCCTTCCTTGAAAACCTTGCAACTTAAACTTGTGACGTTCTTAAACGAAGATTCTCTTCGACTGCTTCTAAACTGTTGCCCTATTCTGGAAAATCTGTTAATTGATCGAAGCAATTTGAAAACGTTAGTTGTTAGAGTACCTTCACTGCAGCGTTTATCCTTAACGACATACAATCGACGTTCTTCTGGGCATGTGAATGTGATAGTCACCCCTTCTTTGAAGTTGTAGATAATACATATAGCTCCTCCTATTCTATCGACCATATACCAGAGCTGGAAGATACTAATATCAATGTTCTGAGGATATCTAAAGAGCTTCTCCGATCAGTTGCATTTTCCAGACGTCTTTCATTAAACGTAGCATTCAACTCTGCAGAAGAGGTAGTCTCTGTTTGCATATGTCAACTTCAAGTTTTCAATCTCATTATATTTTCTTGAGTTTGAATCATTTTGTCATTATGTTTGTTCATGTGTGCAGACTGTGTATCTTGATGGTATTGTGTTCAGTCGGCTTGAAAAACTAGAACTATTATTATGCAGTGATGATTGGTCAACAGTTGCTTAAAGATTCTCCTAAACTGAAAATCCTCAATCTCTACGTTGATGTAAGCTTCTTTGTCGACTATTTGTCGGTCTAAAAACACAATATGATGTAGTTTTAATTCTTCTTTTTCTTTTTAATCTCAGAGTAAGTCAAGTTTTGGGGATGATAAACTGGTTAGCTGGAACAATAATCAGATCTCCGTTCCAAAATGCTTGTTGAATAGTCTTGAAACTTTCAAGTTTGCGGGATACAAGGGAAGACCAGAAGAGAGGGATTTCTTGAGTTTTATACTCAAACATCTCGTTGCTTGAAATTTAACCGTTGCGCGGATTAAAGAGTCATTGTATTCGTTTATGGATTTTTAGGTTTGTTTTGTTGTTCAAGAATAAGGGGTTTTTAACTAGATGTGGAACTTATTTCCAAACAAAACTTGTGCCTTCTTGTCATGTTGTTAGTTCTATTGTCTCTTCTTTTTTGGCCATCATTCTGTCGTCTGGTTAATTTCCACAATTTTGTACATTTGTGTGCCTTGCCACTCAAGACTCTTTTCAGTGAAGACTGAAGACAAACCAACTCAGATCATTCTGTCGTCTGGTTAATTTCCACAATTTTGTACATTTGTGTGCCTTGCCACTCAAGACTCTTTTCAGTGAAGACTGAAGACAAACCAACTCAGATCATTCTGTCGTCTGGTTAATTTCCACAATTTTGTACATTTGTGTGCCTTGCCACTCAAGACTCTTTTCAGTGAAGACTGAAGACAAACCAACTCAGATCATTCTGTCGTCTGGTTAATTTCCACAATTTTGTACATTTGTGTGCCTTGCCACTCAAGACTCTTTTCAGTGAAGACTGAAGACAAACCAACTCAGACTGTCTCCATATGCTCAAATACTCCAAATAAACTACAGTTTAGGAAGCTCAAAGGGTTACCTCAACCCGAATCACATAAGTCAAGAATTTGATGTCTTTTCTTAGGGTGTCAAAAGTGTTGATTTAGTTAGGCTTTGAAAGTTGGTTATTGGGTCTATCAACTATCTCATTTGATACTCAGAGATAGCTTGATCAATATTTCTACAACCAAATTCTTCATAAATGTAATGATTCCACCATTAACGATTAACTTTTAGAAAAAAACCCAGATGATAAGAGCACATAACAAGATCCATTCATTACGAAGAAAATAGGTCTCTTCAATAAACTGCATAAGCAAGTTCCAAAGAAGTGAAAGGTCAAGACTTTTTGTAATAGAAAACACAGCAACAAAAGTAAAAAACCAACAAAACTTGTTCTAGTAACTCTCTCAATCCTCCTCTTCAATGACCTTTGTGCCAAGCCCACTGAGTCCTTCTGCAGGGATTTCAGCAACAGTGACAAGGGAGAAAAACTCTTCCTTTGCGTCTTCGTCATCGTTTCTCTTACGTGCAACACGAACCCTAATCCTTCTCGGAGGACCTCTGATTCCTCTGCTCCAGATCTGCTTGTTCAATTTCACGTCCACCCTAACATCCTTAGTCCCCATAGCTTTCTCTGCGAACTTCCTGATCTCCTTAATGGCATTTGGTGCCTTCTTCTTAAAGGTACTGTTACAAATTAATTTCGCATAAGTACAAGTTCTTAATCTCTCAGAACCAAACCCACCAAATAACACATTACACAAACCAAACTCTAATCTTAGTTCGGTTTACATCAAATGAACTATATCCTTACATTTCGCGATTATATTTCAATAAAATGAATCGAAAACCTCTGATTACATTTAGAACAAGATAAACTTGATATACACTAACAACGTATCATACCATAGTAAGTCTTAAGAATCTTGCAACTATGATATGACAGAAACTAACTTAAATTCACAACAATCCTATGAAATAAACCTACCAAGCAGCTAAAACATGAACACAAAGAGTGAATTTTTAACATCAGGCACAGAAGAAATTAGGGTTTAGAAAAGCTTACCATTTGTGAAGGCGTCTGTGGAGGTTAATGGTGTACTCTCTTGTCACCACTTCCTCTTTCCTTCCCTTTTTCTCAGACATCTTCTCTTTGTCTGTGACTTACTCCTTCAAACTCACTTTACCTGCGATTATCCACAACCAAAAAATCACTTCAAAATCGATTCTTTTTATCGTAAATTAAACAGATCTATTCAATGCTAGATCAAGGAAGCAGAATTGAGCTAGGTTGAGAAAGAAAGACAGTACCTTTGGGTTGAAGAACGTCGAGAGACAAGAAAGGCGTCAGAGGAAGAGAAGTAAGCAATATATATGCGACACTTGAGTTAACCCTAATTTAATTGATTGGGCTTTTTTGGGCCGATTTCTTGTGCCATTATCCTTGGCATTTTTCTTACGCTTTCGTATTTTTATTAGCCCATTAAAGGCCCAAACATCCATGACATATGACGTAAGCTAGATTACCCACCATGTGAAGTTAACCTTTCGTATTTTTTAATTTTAATTTTTATCATAAAAATACCAAAAGAAATAAGAATTTGGTGTTCAAAAAAAAAAAAGAAAAAGAAATAAGAATGATCTTATTCATCTTGAAATGGATCATAAATTAATAATAACAAGAATTATAAAAGTCTCAACATTTATATTTAAGCTATAAATATTTTAAAATATAAATGATTCATATAATTATTTTCAACTTTTCTTTATTCCTGATTTTCTTCCTTTTCTTTGGGAATTTTTAATCTAATTTTTTTTTTGTTTTTTTCTTTTTTTTTGCAATTTTCTTATACACGTAGTTGTGCCTAAATTTATAAGTTGCACAAAAAATTATTAGTATCTTACATGTAACTCATAGATGTAGTTGTACCTACAAAACTAATTGCATACATGAAGGTTATGAGAAACACAATGCCAAACATAATCTCAAACATGACCCTCGAGCAATTCCTCAAGCAACTGATGATGCTAAGTTTCCTGACCAGCTGTAACATGACTCGAACCCAAATGCTGAGCCAACCACCAAATTTCTTTCTTCTCTCTAGTCATTATCACTGTTTAGAAAGTTTATTGATTTGCATTGAGGTCTTGCCGTGGTTCTCAGCAGCAAGACTGTTCCTAAATGTTCTAACACCTGTAAATTGCAGCCACACCATGATCAACACAAAAATTCGCCTGTAAAATCAGAAAGCATATAAAAACTTCGTTTTACCAATCTGAATTACTTTGCATATAAAATCTCACATGTTCTTAGCTTTTGTTTTCATCATTCACTCTCTTCAGTTCTTCTTTCAAATTGTGGCACTTAGTTCGATGCTTGAGCTGTATATTGAAAAAGTTTCAGGTATTAGGCACAAGGAACAGAGAACGTTGTTATGTTCTATTGGTAAGAACTGGAAGCTGGATGAATCTCCCGTTTGAAATCGGTTGCCTTGGTTCTTATACAAGTGAATTGATCCTTGATGAGATAATAGAAGAGATCATCAGAAGCTTCAGAGACATGGTTCAAGCTGAACCAATGCAGGACCAGGCGACAGCCTGTGATGAGGCTCCCTGTTTTAACCTTTTGTCTATCCTGTACAGTTTCACTGCCACTGCCATGGTCAAAAGCTCTCTAGTTGACCTTCTTGTGCAGCGGCACAATGACAGCTTATTTAACATAAACGAAGACTTTAGAATCTTTTCTTTTCTTTCTTTCACTTTCATACTTTGTTTCTGGTTCCAGTGACTTCTGTAGTTTACTCAGCCAAGAGATTTTTGTATGAGTATGAACTATAGAGTGCAATAACACGAGGGTTGAACTTAAATAAGACAAAGATGATTTTTATACCAAGCAATCATGTTCCAGTAGAAGTACAATTATGCAGTTTTAGCTCTACGCCAACAATCTAAACAAATACAAGGCCATGACTTTAACTATAGTACATCACAAACTCTAATGAGGCCTACTTGTATTTTTCTTTTTCTTGCCGAATGCTTGGCTTTTGCTTTCTGACTCATCATCATCCTCACTGTCATCACCGGCATTCTTACTAGAACCAGCGGATTCTGCAACCGATCTTGCATGTTTTCTTTTCCCTGCATCAAACTGGGCTTGTAGTTTCTGATCGAGAGGGCCGTCTGAAGATCTACGGTTTGTTTGCCGTGATACTTTAGCACCAAGTCCAAGCCTATGCAGGAACCAAAATGATACTTATATTCAGCTTCAAATTTGCAAATAAAATGCAAATTAACATGTACAAGGAAATTTTCCTCCACCTGGGTGGTCTAACTTCTTGTCCAGCATCAACAGGATCAGCCTCTGCAGGCCTCGTCATATTGGCAACCCACTTCTCAGCCTGGACAACGAGCAAACTCAAATGACAGATATGTGTACCTCACCGAACAAGCAATATGCACGGTGAGATGGAACCAATATATGTGAATGCAAGTAAGGAATTTACGGAATTTAGCTTCGATCTGCGGATTTTTGTTCTTCAAGGAGGAAAAAATCTTACAAGTTTTAGTGCCGTATCAGTTTTAAGAATCTGTGGAGTTCCCTTCTTCTTTGCCTTTTCCGTTGTCATTGCTACTAGAGTACCACCACCACCGCCAAGCTTCTCTTTTGATGGACTAAAGATAAACTTGATATACCAGAGTAAGTCTTAAGAATCTTGCAACTATGATATGACCGAAACTAACCTAATTTCACAACAACCATATGAAATTAACCTATCAAGCAGCTAAATCATGAACATAAAGAGTTAAATTTTTAACATCAGGCACAGAAGAAATTAGGGTTTAGAAAAGCTTACCAATTGTGAAGGCGTCTGCGGAGGCAAGGAAGCAGAATTAAGCTAGGTTGAGAAAGAAAGAGAATACCTTTGGATTGAAGAACGTCGAGAGACAAGAAAGGCGACAGAGGAAGAGAAGTAAGCATATATACATGCGACACTTGATTGGGCTTTATTGGGCTGATTCTTGTGCCATTATCATTGGCATTTTTCTTACGCTTGTGTATTTTTATTAGCCCATTTAAGGCCCAAACATCCATGAAATTGGACGTAAACTAGATTATCCACCCGTGCTAGGAATAATAAATCTCCCATGTTAACCAAAAAGGAAGAAAGTTTGAGGATCTGTATTTGGCGACGATTCTTACTTTCTTTTAATAGATTCCTTGTCTTTGTTGTATAACTTAGATTTTTGTAAGACGAAGTCTTGCTAAGTATCAGGTTAAGTCCTCTTAGAAGCTTTTCATAGATTCTTTTTGTTTTCTTAGCTTTTTATAAATTGAAATGTGGCAAGCATGAAAACCCATTCGTTGTTTGATCATATTTTATTATTTTACTTGGAAAAAGATGGAGTTCGGTGGAGAAGAAATTGATTATAGTTTTGTGATTCAGAAAGCTTTTGTTCTATTGTTTTGTGTTGCTTTGTCATGGAAAATGATAATATACATGTGTAATTTGTTAAACATTGAGAAAGATCCTGTAAGGGTTTTGATTACAGGTGCAGCAGGTAAAACCAAATAATAAACTTTACGTCTTCGTTTGTGGACAATCCGGTTTATATTTTGATTTCCGATTCTATCGATTTATTTACTGAAACCAAACAAAACGTTATTTGGTTTGGTTCGGTTTTTTGATTAAGAGTCTTTGATCTACTCCTACTACTTTAAAGTCTTTTGTTCTTATTAATTTTATTGGGAACTTCTATTGAACAGGAAACATAGGATATGCAATTGCCCCAATGATTGCAAGAGGTATGATGTTAGGTCCAGATCAACCCATGATTCTGCATTTACTTGATATAGAACCAGCTTCAAGTTCACTACAAGCTGTGAAAATGGAGCTTCAAGACTCCGCTTTCCCTCTTCTCAAAGGCGTTATCGCGACAACAAATGTTGTTGAAGCTTGTAAAGATGTGAATATTGCGATAATGATCGGCGGATTCCAAAGAAAAGCAGGCATGGAAAGAAAAGATGTGATGTCAAAAAATGTAGTGATATATAAAGCTCAAGCTTCGGCTTTAGAGCATTATGCATCAGAGGATTGCAAGGTTCTTGTTGTAGCAAACCCTGCAAACACAAATGCTCTGATTTTAAAAGAGTTTGCACCATCGATCCCAGAAGAAAATATCACTTGCCTGACACGGCTCGACCATAATCGAGCTCTAGCTCAGGTTGCAGATAAGCTAAGTGTTCCCGTGAGCAGCGTGAAGAACGTGATCATTTGGGGAAACCATTCTTCAACTCAATATCCAGACACCAATCATGCAAAGGTCTCTACAAAAAATGGAGATAGACCGGTAAAAGAACTAGTCACAGATCACAACTGGCTGAAGAACGAGTTTATTGTGGAAGTTCAGCAGCGCGGTGCAGCCATTTTAAGAGCACGGAAACAGTCAAGTGCTTTATCCGCTGCTAGCGCAGCTTGTGACCATATCCATGACTGGTTTCTTGGAACCCCTAAAGGAAATTGGGTTTCCATGGGTGTTTGTTCTGATGGCTCTTACGGTATACCAACCGGATTGGTCTACTCATTTCCAGTTACCTGTGAAAAAGGGAGTTGGAAGATCGTACAAGGACTCAGTATAGACAAATTTTCGAGGGAGAAAATGGACGAATCTGCGCGAGAGCTAGCTGAAGAGAAGGCTTTAGCGTATTCCTGTCTCAATGTATAGACCAAAAGTTTAAAAATTATGGCAGTCATCACACAAACAATGTAGCAAACAAATAAGTTTGTGTTTCTAAATTTGTTGTAAAAATAATGAGAACTTACAAAATAAACGCTGAGGTTCAGTATACATACATGTAAAAACTCTGAAATCTTGGGGTTAAAAAGTCAAAATAGAAAATAAAATAGACAAAAAAGGAGAGATCAGACTTCTACTTGCGAGAGTATCTCCAGATGCCAAAACCAAGAACAGCTAAACTTGCAATTCCCGCCAAAATCTGGTAACCAAAGAGACACAATTTCATATATCAGTGATTGATTTGTTACATTTACGGAGACAAAAACAAGAACAGATGAATACTGACCTTGGTATCACGGATGTAGGGGGTCTCAGGCCGTGAAGCGAAGATAGATGAAAGAAATCCAAAACGTGATCTCTGTGGCATGAGAATAACAGCAGTGTACTGTTTTTTGCATGGGTGAGGAAGGATTCGCTGTAATGCAGCTTGCGCTGTTTGTGGTGCAAGTGACTCTCTCATTCGCAGACGCCCTTCTTCTAAAATCTAAATAACCAGAGAGAAGTTTCTTCCCTTTTCATAAGACTGTTATGAAGAATGATAAAAGCTATTGACAATATATATTAACTGACCTTGCAAGAAGCGCCCAAATCGCTAGCATAGACCCTTGATTGGTATCCACGTAGAATCCTGTCTAGCCAGTAATAGTTTTCCTGAACAGAGAATAAAATTTATTTTGTTTCCTCTTATGGTTTTGGCTGTGATGGATTTGTGATTATGAATAGTAGACAAAAAAAAAAAGAAAAAAAACCTGCAGGCCGTTTTCGTGAGCTCTTTGTTCGATTTCAAGGATGGCAGAAATGTCTTCCTGCGAAGGGCCTTCCTCTTGAAGCCGTACAATTTCTTCCAAAGCTAAATCAACCTGAAAGACAAATAGGCGACTTTGGTGACCAAAAGGCAGCAAAAGATATGGAGACACCGTTATGGACCGTGTGAGAACAAATGGCATACCAGTTTAGAAGAGATTTCTGGATCACAGGAAAAATTTACACTGATGTCACCACGCAAATCTGCAGTTCTAGAAGGTTTATTCCCACCAAGAAACACCGAGACTTCAGCAGAATATATCTGTTTAATAGGTAAGTTAGGTCACTAAAGGTTTGGTGTGATTATCACAGAAAACTGACACGAAGAGCAGAATATACCTGCCCATGCGTGAACCTGAGAAACTGGATTATCTTGGTCTCTAGGAGTTTGCCTAAGAAGCCGATACAGTGGATTTCTTCGATCTATTATCAACATTAAAGGTATGAAGCAAATGCCTTGAGACATCTTCTTAGTAAAGACAAGAAGACAATATCATTAGTGTGATCAAAGTAGGCTAGGTTCAGATGAAAAGGCAGAGCCACTTACCATTGTTCCATTTGTTAACTGCACAGGAAAGCATAACTGGACCGAACACTGGGCTTCTACCATTGGACTTCGTACAAATTCTCTGTAGTATTTCGGCATTTAAAGTCAATATGTAATAATCAAGGGAAATACACAGTGCCATTGTCTCTGTTTGGTCGATGTATACTTTAATACATATTTCTATCTGAATTCGGAAAACTTCTATTCAGAATTTAACTTCTCCATTTGAATTCTGATTTAATTGCAACTGTTTGCCAAACTTTTAATCAAAATTTTGGAAGACCATGTAATCTTATACAGTGACGATACTGAAGCCAACCAAAGATATACTAGGCTGTTGAACTTAGATCACAAGATCAGTATACAGTTTACCTTGTTATCTTTGTAGGGAAAGTGAATGGCAAGCCCTTGAGGTCATCACGGTTGAAATTGAGAACTGGTTGAGGAGGCTTAGGTATTCCACCCTGTATTAAGTGAACGCATGAATGCAGTCAATTATTCTGAGTTTACTTTTTGTGTCACCAGTGATGTGATCTAACTTACCAAATACTGAAGAATTAGAGGAAGCGCGATAGTAGGATCAAGGTTCCCTACAATCACAACTGTGAAAGTTGATGGATCCCTAAAGCAACTGTTGAAATATTCGCAAGCCTTCAACGGATCAACTTTTCTGAGTTCACTTATTCGAATTGGCTACATATCAGAGACCTGGGGTTAGAATCAACTGTGCGTTCACCAAGAAATATTTGGTCATTTTGAAAAAAAGAAGATATCATTACCCTAAAGAAATAAGAATTTCCATAATTGAGTTCCTTCACTCTGTTGGAAAAGACAGTGTATGGGTCTCTTTCTCGAGCACGGACTGCTTCTTCTGCCATTTGCATCACTATTCCAACTTCTTCTTCTTGTGGCATCACGTTTGTAGTAAAAAGTTGATAAACAAGCTGCAAAGAAGTATAATTACGTTCAACTAATGCAATTTCAATCCAAAGAGAGTCAAAACATTGTTAGAGGAAAAGAGGAAATAATGCAAAACATTTTAGGATGCACACGGATATATTTGTCAATACATTCAAGTTCCATCATTTAGATGTTAGCAAATATGTTAACGAACTCTACTGCTAGGTTTCATAGACTTCAGTAGGTTTCAGCCAAATATGTTAGGGTTACTGAAGTGTAAATCGGAGAGGACATGGTTAATGAAGTCTACTGCTAGGTTTCAGCCAAATATGTTTGTAACAAGCCTGAGATCAACCTGGAAGAACTAAGAAAATGAATGTTGATGTGCAGGAGGAAGAAGGCAAACCTGCAAGGCAGTTTCAAGGTCTGTGGGTGAACAATCACAGGAAAACGTCCTCATATATGGTCCGACTCTCGCGCTAACTTCAACTCTCTTACCAGCAAGCATATCCATAAGCATTGATGGCTTATAACCAAACATGCCAATTTCACCAGCAATTGTCGAGCCCATTGAACATGAAATGTAATCACTCTCAGGGAGTTCAGATAGTCCTCCATATGAGAACCCGGTAAAAAGAACCTGTAAGGGGAAAAAAGGACAATCATGAAGTTACGGAACAAGTATAAAGGAAGCTCAGAGCTTAATCCATTGCCATCTATGCATAAACATATACACACATGTAGATTTATTGTAGCTCTCAGTTAATATTGCACCTGATCGTCCAAGAAGTCTGTGGACTTGTAGCAAACTTGCATTCCATTTGATAATGTTAATTCTGTAACCCCAACTTCTGGATATTCAAGCTGGTGAGTAATATCCCTTCATTGAACATTAGTCACAGATGAGAAATTAGAAATTAAAAAATATACACACATCAGTTGAGCTCTGCCTACTTTTAGTTTAACAAAAGAGACATTTCGTTCAGTGAAAGACTTAAGAGATAGGATTTTATCATGCTTTTCCTAACTAGTCAGCTTCTCTAAGAAATAGATGATTACAAAGGTATTTAATTTTTAGGATCCATACTTCGCGGCCCAGACAATCTCTGAAAACTAAAGTCAATAGAACAAATATCTAAAAGTAATTGTAGCAGCAGATTTAGGTTCCGTTTATTTTATCACACAGCCGCACGATGTTCTTAACTTTTCAGAGCTATTAACCTTGGTCATTCCTTGTCAGCAAACCTATAATTATAGTTCAGGGCTTACCCTGGAGTTGGCTTCTCATTGACAACTTCTTCTGGAATCTTTTCCTCATCCCATGGAGCAATCAATTTATCTTCTTCAAGACTATTAACCTTTGAGACAACATTTCTCATATCATCAATTGTAGCAGCAGATTTAGGTTCCATTGATTTTATCACACAGCCGCATGATGTTCTTAACTTTTCAGAGTATCTGGACACATCTGACGCCGATAGTTCTGCATCAGAGAGGAACCAATATAATTTATACGAGTTTTATAGTGAAAATGGAACTAGACTACATCGTAAGCAGAGTATGCATGTTCTCACGGGGTAGAAGAGTCTTCTGAAGTTGTGCCTCGTATTCAATCCCAATAACAGGTTCCTTGTGAAGGAAATGCTGCAAGATGAAACACATATATAAACAAGATTTTGGTAGAGGGGAAGACAGAAAGCTGGATATTAAAGTTCATCTCAGATTTTACCTGTATATATTCATCTCGCAAGCTAGTTGATTGGACCTGATCTCGTTCCAGATAAGCAGATTCAATCTCAGACATCATGAGAGCCCGAACGACGGATATTTCACGCTCTGAGAACCCATGAAGGCGTACCCTAGCAACCTAAAACACAAGAGAACCAATGAAGGGGTGGGAGAAAGTGACAAAGACTCGGAATAGATGGAGAGTAGAAGCAACCTCGAGAAGCATAGACTCTAGGGATGCAAGAGTTCCTTTCTCTTTACAAGAAGAACTCATTATATAGGCCTTCAATGGGCTCACCAGGACATCAGCAGCAACAGAACACGCAAAAAAAGGGGGGTCCTTTCTACGAGATATTTTGAAGAGTCTCTGGTTAAGAGCATGTAGAAACATTGATTCTGCAAGCATATCCCTATAGTCTTTCACCGTCTTCAGATCACTTACAGGCATCTTATAGCTAATCATTACTGCAGACTACAGGCCAAAGACCACAAAAGAAGCTTAGGAGTTTGGAAATTGACATCGGGATAATACTGGAAGACGTTTAGAGAGTTAAATTTGACTAACCCCAGCTGCTTCTGACTCAACAAAGCAAGAAAATCGTGTCTCTTCATGAGAAGGAACAGGAAACACTGGTATCTCTGGAGGCACGCTACTTGATCTTTTATCCTCAAAATGTGTCTTTATCAAATCAACTACAGTCTAAAAACACGGATTATCAACAAAGTCTGACTGTACAGAATATAATCATAAATGCTTGAGTAGCCGGGGAACAAAAGTGATATCACAGTCATAAATTAATATAGTCGTACCTTTGTATCTGGAAAATCTCCAACAGCCACGACTGCCATATTGCATAAATGATACCACTTCTGGTAAAATTGCTTCACAGTTGCAGCAGGAACAGATCGAATCACTTTCTCTAACCCAATAGGTAAACGTTCAGCATACTGCAGTCAAAGAAAAGTCTTTTAAAAACACATTGGAGTCTCTCTTAAACTGCACAAATGATAAACAAAAGAACTCACATACCTTTGAACCTTCCATCATCAGCTGCCAATGCGAATCTTGCATCCTTCCAGTAGCATTTCGATTCCCTCGGTATTCCTCCATAACAGCCCCTCTTTCTTTGTCCAGATCTTCCTTTGAGACTCGAATCTAAAAAAACAGTGTTCAGATTTCTTATGGACAAAACAATTAAACAAAAATGGATGAAACAGAGTCACAGAGACATTACCTCGGAGCTGAACTCTGCTAAAATGGAAATAGCCTGAGATAGCAATTCAGGCTTATCAACAGGGACAAACAATTCATATATAGTCTCATCCGCTGTGGTCATTGCGTTTTGACATGGCCCAAACTCAGCTCCAACGCTCTCTAAGAACTTGACAATATCATGATTTGTGTATCTCGTTGTAGCACTAAATGCAAGATGCTCCACAATATGAGCAACTCCACGCTGATCCTCCTCTTCCAAAACTGAACTGCCAATAAACCAAAAGGTGTGTCAGCATCATTTACACCGCAATCCACTCCACAGATTGCATATATCAGCTAATACACTACGAATATATTCATGCATGTCACAAATCTGTTTATAAAAGCTCACCAGAAGAATCATTAATTAAATCAAAGTTGGATCCACACAAGACAGTGACCAAATAAATCAACAATTCGACTCAGAACGAAAAAGAAACCCCTAAAACTCAGAGAGAAAAAACTCAATTTCGAGTAAAATCAATAATGAACGAAGAACAAAACCAAATGTGGCCAAAATCGAAAAAGAAGACCACCTACCCGACTTTAACGGCGAGAGCTAGAGCGGCTCTCATTCTGGGTTTGGAGTTTCGGCGAACATAGTAGACGAGACCATTATCGAGTCTTCCATAATCAGCACCGAAAGGCTCAGGCTCGTTACCAAGTTCTTGTTCCATGTCCACACTCATCATTTTCAGCGACCTGAAACCATGTTTCCTCAAGACCTTCGAGCTCTCTCCCGCTATCAAATCCATCTCTCTCTAATCCCTTCGAGCTCTCTCTCTCTCTCCCTCACTCTGTCAAAATCAAAATCGTTACTCAAAAGAACAAGAAACAAATTCTTTTTCCCTTTGGCGATAGCAGCAGAGTCCCACCTTCGAGATTTGTCTTTCTTATGTTTTTTTCCACTACGGCCGGTAAATTTGGTCCGACCAATAACGGTTTGTAAAACCGGATTTCCGCTTTTTGCTCAACCGAAATATTCCAATTAACGATAGCACATATGACATAATACGAATTGAACCGTAATTTACGGGTAACGATGTAAATTGTGCCAATAATATCATAACCGGACGAAGCCGTTAAACCGGAACTACATTAGTTTACTCAGTCGCTACAAAACGAATACAAACGGACTGTCATTTTAAAGATCATGGAGTTTTGAGATTTCTTGTTTGACCACTCAACAAAAAGCTTCTGATAAAAAACCTCTCGCAAAGATTTTACTGATATCAGATTTTTACCTTTGGACAAATCTTAGAGACTTTCTCAGCAACCAACTTGATCTCACGAATCCTTTCCTCAACCAATTGCTTCAGCTGCTGCTCTTGATCTGGTTTGTTTTCATCAACTTGAACATTGCTATTAGCTTCTTCTCCATTGAGAGACTTGAAAACCACAAACGATGCTTCGGGCTCATACGAGCTTGGAACATCCACGACCTGTTTCTTTGGAGTTTCTATATCTTTTCCCAGAATGTCGGTTCTCACATGGTTTGTGATGACCGATGTGTAATCTTCCATGTACTTGTCGATAGGATCAAGAGCAAGATATATCAAAATCTCCCAGCATTTCAGAAAGTGTTTCTTGTTGATCTTCAGAGATTCGCGAACTTTCTCGATGGCGTCCAAAGGCGGGGTGAATCGAGGTATCTCAGCTTTCTTTGATAGCTTTCCTTTTGTGAGAGTCTGAACAGCTGAATCAATGGATGGTTTGATCGGATCGAAACTGCGCAAGCGGTTTATGTCTATGCAAGTGCGAATGTGTTGGAACTTTTCAGATGGCTCTTCCACTGTCAAATCGTAAACGTTTTCTGTTACGGCCACATTGTTTACTACGTCCATGAGATAGCTTCCGAGCCCTTTCCCTTGGAAGGACGGTAAGACCAAGATCTGAAATCAAAACATAAGGCATAAACAGTCAAATCGAAAAGATTGCAAGAAGGATTAGATATCTTTGAGGTATATATATTATTATACCTGGCTGAGTCGCATCCGTAACCTGTCAGGATAACGATAGAATTTATAAATTGCAGTAAAGCCCACAATTCGATACAACGGATCTTCCTTTTCCTCTTTCTTTTGAATTAAGAGATATAAATGCCAGTCAGGATCGGTGACATCAATAGGGTTGCTGCCTGATAAAATGAATGGACCAACATCTTGTTAGTACTAACAAGAGAAACAAAAAATTCAAGATGACTTATGAGAGTAAGGGTGGGTGGGTGATTACCATCGACAAACAGAAGAACAAGGGGTACCAATCGGCTATAGAGGAGTCCAGCATTTGGAGAACCAATTTCCATCCGTAAAACCTGAGGAAATCAACCCTTATAAGTTCTTCCTTTAAACATTTGCAGCTTTACTGCTGACAAAACCATCTCTAACTAATTAGCTCCATTGAGAATTTAGGATACATTAAGCATATAATGCGAAAACTACCTGGAGATCCGAAGGTACCACTTCCGCGATATTGCTGCTTCCATCTGTCGCTCCGGACTGCATTACCTCTCCGTTTGAGACCATATTTCTAAAACAATCAATGACGAAGTTAAACCTTAGACACAGAGAGTATAGAGAGAAATATATCTTAAATAATATGGTAACAAGCTCAAGTTAGTATGAAAGCATCCAGTAGGTGTGCACCTGATGAAATCTCTCTCTGTCGAAAAGGTTTGCAGAAACTCATCCTTGTTATCAACAATGGTCTCAGCAAATATGTTCTGGATTAAATGATGTAGTCGATCAGAAGAAGAAAAAAAATGCTGGGTATCAGATAAGGTGAGACATGGAAGTTGATAGTACCTGTAGAGCAGTTTTGAGGTCCGTGATGCCTTTATCTCCCTTGAAAAAAGTAACAAAAGATAACAGGAAATGATGCTCCAAGCCAGATAAAGCAATACAATGGATAGTAAGTAAAATCAACACTTACATTGGTTGAGCTCTGGTATGTAATATCAGCATACGAATGTAATGAGATGCTATTGATCCATACATTTATCTGAAACAAATAAAATGGACAGCAAAATTATGCCAAAACAAAACCACAACAATGGGAAACCGGAAATTGAAGAAAGAGCATTATAATCTTAAGGTAGGACCTCATTACCTTCAAACCTTGGTAACCATAAATCTTGCCATCTCCATCAAAGAAATCATTCAAGTCAACTGGCTTCACGCAGGAAATGTCAGGGGAATCCACTTCCTCTTTGCTGGAAACTAGAAAATCACCCATTACAAAAAACAAACATCAAAATGATGTCACAACGACCGAAGAACCTTTACACAGAGAATACTTCTATGACTCATTGAGCTTATATCAGCTGGAAGAAAGATAAACACATTAATAAATAGAACCTCAGTATCCAGATGTGCTCTACATGTTCAACAACTGAAAACTACCTTTTGATAGCAATTATGTGACTGAGACATGACAAAGAGCAAGGACTAAATCGCAGACTTCACATCACACATACAATTCGTCTCATGGTGTTCTAACAACGAATATTACAGCCATTCCAGACACGAATTGCAACAAACTTCGCCGGAAAAACCAAAAAAACTACAAACATGGAAGTACGACCAACTAATTGCAGCAAAAAGCCAAAAGCAGGAAGCGTAACCCTAATTCCGTACGAAACTACATCCCCAAAATCAACCTCAAATGATCCAAACCAAATACGCACCGAGATAAATTTTGATGCACTCGTTAGCCTCCACACCAGTATCTGCTCATAAGAAAGATGATAGGATTAAAGAAAAACACGAAAATCGGAGCTACGCAAGTGGCAATCGCGACTCGCGAGCGCAGTAAAACAAACAAGAACAGAAATGACTCACCTGCGGGAGAAAATCCGACACGACGACGCTTCTTTGGCTCGGTACCTGGACCGGCGGCGGCTTGGTGCTTCTGAACCATGGATTCTCCGGCGAGTAAACGGGTTTCTGAGGCGGGAAGAGAGTGAGACAAAGGCGGGAAAATTGGAGGGTTAATGGAAATGCGGAGAGAGCGATATGTTGTTCAGTAAGCTTTAGGGCTCTTTTATTTATTTAACTCTATACGATACTAGCAGACGGAGAAATAGACACCACATGATCCGCACGTGACTTCTATCGAAACTATAACAAGGCCTGTTAGCGGCCCAAATCCAAGACCAAATTCAAGTTAAAATGTTGAGAGAATAGAGTCTAGCTCTACTGTTTGAATTGTGTTTTCATGTTTAGCTTGTTTTTGTCACGGAATCATTATTTTTAGGTATTTAATCTATGACTGTAAACCTAAACTGTTTTTATTATTGAATGAAATATTTACTTCTGAGCAAAAAAAAATAAAAACAATTAGTTATGTTGTTTATTATTAAAGCATTTATCAAATGTGGGCGTTTGGTCTAGTGGTATGATTCTCGCTTTGGGTGCGAGAGGTCCCGAGTTCGATTCTCGGAACGCCCCATTTTCTGTTTTTTTAATGTTCACACTCTTCTGACCAAATTGTCCAATGTCCATAACTTTAAGGACATGTAATAATTACCCATAGTTAGTTATTCTTCGTAAATCAAGTTGACTTGGAGAAAGAACCGATTTTTCAGTTACTCTTCCTCATTATTGAAGTCTAGTTTTCGGCCAAATTATTCAACAAAATGGACAATTGTTGAAATTAGGCAGGTTTTGAAATAGGTCTAATTTAAGATTAGTCCATTTCTACATTAAACAAAAAAAAATCTAAAATAAAATCCTATTTAAAATGTTCAATACGGTTTGATGGTGACTTAGTTTTATAAAAATTTGGAATACATGAAAATTATTTGTAATTTGGTTTAATATGATTTAGTCTAAATAATTGTTTTAGCTTTCCATTTAGTTTGGTTTTAATTAAAAATAAAAACTTGCAAATTATGTAACGATGATGTTCTTACATGAATATAATGTTTTTTCCATGTAATAGTTTGTTCAAAAAAAAAAATTGGTTTCAGTTTTTGTTTTTTTTAAAAAATAATAAAAACTAACTGGTCTATAAAAGGTTATATTCGGTTTTAGGTAAAAATTTCGGTTTGCTTCATGTTTATTTTTTGTTAACCAATTTTTTTCCCACCTTCCTTACTTGTCCTCATAATTGTTTACAATACACAAATTTTCTAATTTAGTTATCTTCCATAACATAAAAAAATGTTTCTTAATTTAAGTTTTTGACCGTTCGCGTGTCATGTTACGACTACCGGCGTCTATGGAGAAATCACCGCAAAAATTTAGAGAGAGAGTAAACGAAGAAGAAAAGAAAAAAACAAAAAATCGTTTCTTTTTCTCAGACAGGTCTTAAGAGAGAGGAGAGAGAGAGAGAGAGAAAAAGGAATCGCTTTGTATATAAGCTAAAAGAAAAGCCAAAATACAATCTAGAGGTAGGGAGAAGAAGAAGAAGAATAATAACAAGAGGAGAAGCTTTTTGTTATCTCCACCGGTAATAAAACAACAACGACGACGGCGACGGCGGAAGCTGAGGAGCTTTTGTTGCCAATGGCTGAGTCATATGGCGCCGTTTCCGTCGACGTTGGAACGATCTATCTCGGTGGCAAGGTTCTTTCTTTAACTTCTTTCCAAATTCCAAATCTTTCTTGGTTGTATTTGGTTTCTTGAAATCGGATCCGAATAAAGTTTGGATTTTTTGTTTCTTGGTTTATCTTAAATCTAATTAGAATCAATCTTTCTATGAAATTTGGGAAAGAAGATACATTTTTTCCTTCCTGATTAAGATTTTGTAGAGAAATTTGTGGGTTTGTCATTAATCATCACACGGCATTGTTAGATTTGTAATAATAAATCTCATCTTTCTTTGAATAAAATGATTGCCAGGTTTTTTTTTTTTGTTCATGGAAAATTCTTTGCTTGCGGATTTGTGAAACTTCTATTATATGATTCTTTCCAGATGGGATTATTCTTGGGATCTTCTTCTCTATTCAAAGATATCTTCTTCTTTTGTAGTATTCCTTATTCTTGTCTTATTGCCTTTTAATTTTATTTTCCATATAAAAATGAAGAAAATGAAAACTCCAGCTGTTTTTGTCTACCTTTAACCCTTTGTTTATTAAGAGTTTAAAGGACTAATGCTTCTTTATTATCTCATCAACACTCATATAGTCATAGTATTCCATCTCTAAGCTCCTCTTTTTACACTGTCATTCCCTCTTTTTATAAATAATCACAATGATTAGAATTAGGCCATCCCTTGGGTCTTTGTTTTGATTTTGTTTTTTGCCCTTAAAGTAGAAAGCTGCACATGGAAAAGCTTTAACAGAGATTGTTCATTACTGTTTCTTTATTGTGTGTGTTGTGTATATGTTTATTTTCCACCTAAAGTCAGTTGTCATATTCCTATCTTTAGTATACAAATACATGTGTTAACAATAGGGAGAAGACAATGGTATGAGGATAATGTGTGGTCAAAAGCTTAGTGTTTTTTGTTGGTTTCATGTTACTTTTTTGTTAGAACTTGCTGGTTTCTTGTTTTCAGGAGCATCGTGTTAAAACTGCTAGTGGTGTTGTGTCTGTCATTGTCTTTGGAGACCGACAAAAGCCAGCATTGATTACTTATCCTGATTTGGCCCTTAACCGTAAGTCTTAAAGAATCTCCACATGCACTAATGTGCAGCTAAATTACAGGATCCTTGGTCTGTTTTGCTGAGTTTTTGTAAATGTTTTGTTGCTTCTTTTCCAGATATGTCATGCTTCCAAGGATTATTCTTCTGCCCTGAAGCAGCTTCCCTGTTGCTTCATAACTTCTGCATCTATCATATCAGTCCACCTGGGCATGAGGTCCATATTTTAGTTTCTCTTTTTAAGTTAGTTTGGGAAGTAATATGCTATATCCTTTGCTTGGCGTGATTACTCACATGATTTCTCTGTTCTCTTGCATTTTCACGAAGAGTTCTTGCAGTTAGGAGCTGCTCCGATTTGTCCTAATGATTCAGCCCTTTCTGCTGAAGACTTGGCAGATCAGATCCTTGAAGTTCTCAACTTTTTCGGGTAATGATGATTAAAGCTTACTGAAGTTGCAGACACAAAACATGCTTTCTAATGTTGTAACTAACAATGTCTAAGCTTTTGTTCAGCCTTGGCGTTGTGATGTGTATGGGAGTGACTGCAGGTGCTTACATCCTCACCTTATTCGCGGTATGATCCTATTTATTTTACGCTTTTCACAATCCGTGTCCTTAGTCAAACATTGTGTATATTATTTGTTCTCTATTTAAAAACTTTTCAGATGAAACATAGAGATCGGGTTGCCGGTTTGATTCTTGTCTCACCATTATGCAAGGCTCCATCTTGGTCTGAATGGTTTTACAACAAAGTTACCTCAAACTTGTTATATTACTACGGAGTGTGTGGAGTGGTAAAAGAATTTTTGCTTCAGAGATATTTTAGTAAGGTATGTTAACTGCAGTTACAATTTCTGTACACTTGTTGCATATCCAGTTCTTCTTTTATTTAAAGCGGTTGAAAAATCGCTTCTACTTGCAACAGGAAGTCCGTGGTAATATCGAAATTCCAGAGTCAGATATAGCACAAGCTTGCAGAAGAGTCAGTGTTTTTACTCTCTTTTTTCTTACCTGGTTCATATATCTCTCTGTATATCAGAGATTGACACCTTGAGTTTTTGGTAATTGTCGCAGCTGCTTGATGAGAGGCAAAGCGTAAACGTTATGCGGTTTCTTGACGCCATTGATCGGTAACACAGCAAACACTTTTTAAATCTACTATCTAAGCAGTATTCATTTATGGTGTCAAATCTTGCCTTTATCAACTTTATGCAAACCAAACATTTGCTCTTGCAGGAGACCTGACATCACAAGTGGATTGAAGAAACTCAAATGCAGGACACTTATCTTCATTGGAGATCAATCTCCTTTCTACTCAGAAGCTGTTCATATGGCAGCAAATTTGGATAGAGGATACTGTGCTTTAGTTGAGGTTTGAGAAAACAAATCCTCAGCTTTTTTTTTACATACAAAACATCTTTGGTTTTCTCGCTACTAATCAAATGTTTTCTTGGAAATATTTTCAGGTTCAGGCTTGTGGTTCAATGGTAACAGAGGAGCAACCACATGCAATGTTGATCCCAATGGAATATTTCTTGATGGGTTATGGATTATATAGACCAACTTGTTTCTCAGAGAGCCCTAGAAGTCCTCTTAGCCCTTCTTGTATTTCACCTGAGCTTCTCTCTCCTGAAAGCATGGGATTAAAGCTTAAGCCTATCAAAACCCGAGTTTCGGCGGCTTAAGTGTGTGCGCACTAACGAATTCATTGGTTCCAGTTTTGCTGAGGAGAAATCTAGGGCTTTTGTAGATATAGAAAAATCACTAGGGAGATTCGAGAAGAAGAAGAAGAAGAAAAAATCAAGTCATCCTTATATATAACACATTCTTTTGTAGTCAGCCGACACAACACAACAGTTCTCCCACAGTTCTCTTGTTAAGATGCCACAAATGTTGTTTATTATTTCATTTTTTTATACATATGTAAAATGTTCTGTTGTTGTGACATTGTAACAATTGTTTTGTGATGGACTCTGCAGATTCAAGTAATAAATTCATTTTCCATTTTTTAATGCTTCGCTTAGTCTGAACAAGTCTGATGCTCCTTTATCTTTGTCGAGCCCTTAAAATGGATGCATATAGAAGTGTAAATCCGAGCCAAACCCGAAACTGGATGAAGTCAAGAGGTGTAAAACTCTTTGGATAACCAATGATTGATTGAATAATAAGATCAAATTTAGCTCCTTATTGTATCGAACATCAAGTTTTGTAAAATTACAAAATCCAACAAAGCTCACTCCGACATTTTCATCAGAACAATTACCTCACATCTCTCTACAAGATAATCCTCAAAAGGTTTAAGCTTTCAAAAACACAGAGAAACAATAGTGAAATAATAACTTCAAATGATGTAATCCGACCATTCTGATATAAATGAAGTATGATCCATCGATTCTCCAGGACATTCCTCGTCATGAATCGTCGGTTTCTCTTTTCCTCCAACTAGTCTCGCCGGATTCCCAACCGCCGTAGCTCGAGGCGGCACGTCGATCAGCACTACAGAACCAGCACCTACTTTAGCTCCTGCGCCAATCTTCACGTTTCCAAGAATGGTCGCTCCAGCTCCTATTAAGCACCCGTCACCAATCTTTGGATGTCTATCTCCACAAGCTTTACCAGTTCCACCGAGTGTCACATGGTGGAGGATTGAAACATTGTTCCCAATCACAGCTGTTTCTCCGATAACAACTCCCGTTGCGTGGTCTAGAAGTATCCCTTTACCAATCTTCGCTGCTGGATGAATATCAACGGCGAATACGTCGGAGATTCTTGAGTGAAGAGCTAAAGCTAATGGCTTCCGTGTTTGTGTCCATAGCTTGTGAGAAACACGATGCGCCTGATTCAATATCCAACAAAATCAAATTAACTATTGAAAAACCAAATCGAATGACGCATTGAAGAATCAAATTAGTTGTTTGACCAAAAAAAAAGAAGAATCAAATTACCCAACAAAATATTCATCGATCAAATCACAAGATACAGAAATGTGGATGCATCAGATTGTGGAATCAAATTGTAAAAACAAATAGTATGATTCAGAATTCAGCTGATTGTCAAATCGCAAGATACAGAATTTGTGGATTCATCAGATTCTGCAATCAAATTAACTTCACAAAATCATTGTTAACTGGGAAAAATTCTCGAAACATGATTGGAGTATCAAATCATCTAAAAATTAGTCATAGTATTATGGATTCACCAGATTGTGGAATCAATTAATCTCAAAAAGAATCATTATTAATTGGGGAAAACAAAATCAAATGATGAAGATTCACCTGAATAGCTAGAAAGCCTTTGTAATTGAGGAGACAATGAGAGAACGAGATACAAGCAGGATCACGAACACGAGCAGCGCGTAGATCTGCGACGGTGGCGTTACGCAGAGAAGGATCGGAGGTGAAAGTGTTTAAGAACAGATCGTACAAAAGCGTGGATAAAAGCGTTGAGGAACAAAGCTTGTTTCCTAGATGAAACGAGATAGATCGTTCGAGAGAAGAATGAGAAAGAATCGTCGAATAGAGATAGCTAGCTAAAGCTGGCTCCGCCTCAGCGTCACGGCGAGCTTCCGCCTTGATCTGTGTCCATAATCCGGCAGCCTCCGCATCCGCAGCTGCCGCAGCAATCGCCGCCGCAGCTGCAGCTGCTGCTTCATCAGATTGAGTATCGGAATATTGTTTATCCTTCGATGGAGATTGATCTCGAAGTTCTCCGGCCGGTGGCATCACGACGGACGGCGACAAAAATCGATTTTCTTCTCGTTTACCTGTAGATTTTCTAATCCTCGAGACTTTTAATTTAAATTCATCGTGCGAAATTTTTTAATCCATAGATTAAAGATAATGATAGTCCACGTGGTGTAATTAAACGTGAAATCAGAGCCGTCAGTACTCTGTTTCGTCGACAACCGTTAGATTATATTTATCATTTCGATAATCGACGGTGATGATACTGCCGACAGTTCTCACTTCTCACCAAACTTTTCTCACTGTTGACGAGAACACGTCACTGGTTTTAAATTAGTAAATTAATAAAAAATAAAATTTGGAGTCATCCGAACCGATACCAACAAATTGCTTCGGCAAACCAATTTGGTTTGGGACAACAATGTCGGTTAATAGTAGTGCTGTAAAATACACAAACAAATTAAAAATACCAACTATACGAATTTGAAACTTGAACTAGTAGGATACAGTCCTTTAAATTTAGGCTAAACAAAAGCGCATCTTCACTCTATATCTTTGACCTAGTCGATTTTTAGCCAATCAGATCTCATCATTTTGAGTGTTGAAGTGAGGAAATTATTACTCTTCACTTCATCCCGATCAACGAGTTTCTTAAGTAAGTCAGGCTGGCGTCGTCTCCCGTTACTGCATGTGTTCCACGCATAATCAAATCTGCTCAAAATCTTCCTTTCTATTGCCAGAGCTTCACTCTTAGATTCCATCTAATAAACCACAGTAAAGCAGAGAAACAATCACATGAAATTGAATATATACTTAGAAAAAGTCAATTAGAGATAAGATAAGAAGACATGTATTTACCGGAGCGCATCTATATAAAATCGAGGCATGTTTCGAGAATATGTCTAAGAATAAATCCACGGGCAAATGCGCACCGCATCTTCCATAATCCTGGAGTCTTGATCTCCCGTCTGCACTTTGTCCTAGATATGTAGCAATAATATTATCAGGATAAAGATTTCGGCCTAGGTCTTGTCTAATGACTGCTACACCGAGCTCATACAGACCCGTAAAATCTTTAGAGGGTAAGTTCTGGAGTCGGTATCTACTAACACCCTCTTTTCCATTATTGAAATCCTCCCAATCGGTGGATCCGATAAGAAGCTGTGTAAGTGTATAACATCAAACAACACACAATCAATGACTTGGGAGGAGCTGATCAGCTTTTATATATAATGCGCTTAAAGACATAAGATCAAACCAACCGTAGCAATGTAATAAGACTAACAGAGAAAGAGAGAGGACCTCCCAGTCGGAGAAAATGGCATCGTGTTTAGTCCGCTGGTAGTCTTCTCTTTTCAACATTGGAACCAAGGGTTTGGAACTGAATTCTCTTCCGATCAACCTATTGTTCAAAGCTTGACTTATCACCGGCATAATGGTTGCCCTTTTTTGCATACTGTTGATTGTATGTCGTATATGGTTAATCTTTAACGTAGCCATCTTAGATAACAGAACAAACGACATTGTCAAACAAAAGAAAATAGAGTATGTGGAGTGAGAAAAGAGCAGAGTATCTGAAGAAAGAATGTGATGCTAATCACAATAGGAGCTTTAGAAATGAACACAAGAACACTTTTCTTTAGGCAAATTCACTCTCCTTTATATAATAGATTTGGAGATGGAGAGTGTCATAACTCCTACAAACTTGGAAACACTAAATCACTAAGACAATGGGAAACGTGGAGCACAAACCACTTTTTGTTGAGCACAACTGCACAAGTGCACTAAACCACTTAGTTAATTTTTTTTCTTTGATAATTACCATTTACCACTTTATTAATTGCATAAGCAATAAACAAAAGGAATAAAAGAAATGTTGCACAAAAAAAAAAAGGGGATAGAACTATAGAAGAAGTCAAGAAGAAATAACGAACAAATTGGTCAAACCAATTCATCTTGGTATTTTGCATTCCGGTTTGTTCAAATGGATTGTTTCAGCACCTGACCAATTGTTGTTGTGGAGTTATTTAGAACTTAGAACAGAGGAATGGTTGCAAATTGAAAAAAGGAACAGATGAATTGCTTTTTACGAAATAAAATTAATCTGTTTTTAAATTTAATAAAAATTAAACCAATCAGGTACAGAAAATCGGTTCGGTAAGCTAATACCCAAACCAATCAGGTTAAATGATTCTCATTCCCTTGTGCTCTTCACACCTCTTACGTCCTTTTACCGGAGATCTTTCACAGATCAATCCATTACCTAATTTAACTCCACAAGCTACAAGTTTTGCAGCCTCCGGCTGAACATTACAATCGCCGGAAGTTTTCTCTTTATGTTGCCAACACCTTTTGCTTCCTTTAGGAGAACTTCTTGTGCAAGGCAAGCCATTCTTTGTTGTAGCTTCACAGAACCGAGTCGAACTTTCTTCTTCGTTGAAGTCGGTATGCGATTCAATATCAGATTCCTCGTCTTTGACGGTTTTCTCACGATCTGTCTGGTTAAGAAGATATAGAAAAGCATTGATTCTCATGCCTTTATGATCCTCACATCGTTTTCTTCCTGGAACAGGTCTCTTATTGCAAGGTTCCATGTCAGGTAAGATCACTCCACACATAACATCGGAGTCTTTGTGATTGTGATGATCTTGTCCGGTGAAAATCTCGGGCTGTGGCCGTGTCTGTTTTTCGGGTGAAACACGGCACACTCTCTGCCCTTTATGCTCTACGCATCTCTTTCTTCCTTTAACTGGACTTCTATTGCAATAACCACCATTTTCAAGTATGACTCCACAAACAGAATCAGAACAAGAACCATCAATCTCATCAAATCTTTCTGAAACCGGTTGAGGTCTAGACCGAGTGAGTTTGAGTATTGAAGTGAGGAAATTATTACTCTTCTCTTCATCAACATCACAGTTTAGCTTTCTCTCTTCTTTAAGCACACTTTTCTCTCCTTTGATTTTGATGCCAACTTGGTTCCGCAAAAATGGAAACAGCACTCGTGATATCCCGGACTTTCTCTTGCTCAGAAACTCGCGATCGCCGAGCTTCTTAAGCAAATCAAGCTGGCGTCGTTCCCCGTTACTTCCTTTATTCCACGCATAGTCAAAAGTGCTCAAAAGCATTCCTTCTGTTGCCTCAGCTTCCCTCTTAGATCTCATCTGATAAAATAACATTAAAGCAGTGAAACAATATTAGATCAAAGTTGTATACTTAGCAGACCAATATAGACGATAAGAAGGCATGTAATTAATTACCGGAGCCCATCTATATAAAATCGAGCCTTGTTTCGAGAATATGTCTTCAAATAAACCCCCGGTCACAGCCTTCGTAACCGGAGATTCAACGGCTTCACAGTCGTTAAGGTTGTTAACATTGCGCAAATGAGCACCGGATCTTCCATAACGCTGGAGTCTAGACCTAACGCTTTCAGCTTGTCCTAGATATGCAGCAAGAACATCATCAGGCTCAAGCTTTCGACCTTGGTCTTGACCAATGACTGCTACACCGAGCTCATACAGACCCGGACAAGATTTACGAGGTAAGTTCTGTACTCTGTATCTACCTACACCGTCTTTTCCATTTTTGAAATCCTCCCAATCGTTGCATCCTATAAGAACCTGTATGACATCAAACTTTACACAATCAGAGACTCGGCTTCAGGGGATAACAGCGAAGAGCTCAGATAATGCGCATTGGAGATAAAACTAAGATCAAACCAACCATTTCAAGTAGCAATGTGATCAATGAGAGTATGAGACAAAATGAGTCAAAAAGTTTTACAGAAATGCAGAGAAATTGAAAACTTTTTCACCCAATTCCACAAATCCCGCAAAAAAATGGATTGGGCATTAAAAATGGGATATTTTGCAACAAAATTCCAAGAAATGAAGATCAGTTCTCTCAATTAAACTAAAATCTGAGAATCTCCAAATGGGTTTTAGAGAAAACACAAGATCTCAATAGACAAATCGAAGGACAGAGAGAGAGAGAGAGAGAGAGGACCTGCCACTTTGAGAATACGGCGTCATGTTTAGTCCGTTTATAGTCTTCTCTCTTGAAGACAGTAGGGACGACGGCGAAGGAAACGCCGTCGCTGAATTCCATTCCGATAAAACCAATGTTATAATATGATCGCCTTTTATTTGTTTATCTCAGAGCTCTTTATTTTATTTGGTTAAATTAAACAGAACACCGATAAAGATGAAGAAAATTAGAAAAGTATCTCCCCTCCAAAAAAATGGATGTTTATATGTAATGATCCATCCAAAAGTGGATGTTTTTTTTTTTTTTTTTTTTTTTCNCGGGAAAGTTTTAAGTTACCGTTGGAACGGTGAAGCTTCTTCGGTACGGTTTATGGATTAGTTACCGTTGGAATATTGGACTTTTATACATCAGTCAATGTTGAGAATGTAATTAGCATAAGGGAATATATATTCTTAATGAAGACTTAAACTTTTTAATTCGCCAAATTTTCTTCTATCTTTGGGATTTTTACTACCCATTTATTTGAAGTTCAAAGAAATAACAGGTTTCAATAGTTCTATCACCAAAATAATAATTATTATTCATGGGAACCAAAATTGGTAATGTTATTATATGTATTTTCAACCAATCTTGTCTAAGATCTATCTTTTCTTAATCATAAGTGTTTTTAGAATAAGCAAAATATGCGTAAAATGACATTTTGGATAAGTATTATCAAGAGACACATACTCATCAAATTAACATTTGCCATGTCTATTGTTTTATGAGAACAAAAATTAAATTTATGTTGTTGGAGGTAAATCCCGTTCATCTAGAGTTAGGTGTCGGTGGAATGAACAAGAGAAATCTTTATGTGATCAACCTTCCGCGTCAAATCTCACTTTGGAAGTTCTCAAACCAACAACTAATGCTCCACGACACCAAGCGAAAAGCTAATTAGTAATGGGATGCGAAATGTGCACGCCCAAGGGCCAAGACAATACAAATGACATCAGTATCTTACCTCATCTGATATACTTTGTTTTGATGGCTTGTCCTAACAGCGCTAAAGCTATGACTATGAGCCATGTGCTTCGATGGAAGTTCAACAAGTGGCTCCCATATATCCCCATAATCAAAGGATCCAGTATCCGAATCCAAGAAAAAAAGAGTAAAACTTGTAATATCATCACTCTTAAGCTTAAAACAAAAAGGATACAATCATCCAATCCCTGATAACATTCGGAACTAATATAAAAACTCTTTTATGAGCTTAAACGCCCCAAAAAAGACTTATTAGTAAACTTTTATCAGTTTATGCTGCCATAAAATCCAAAATGTTGTTTTTATCCTTTTCACTTTAGTAACAGTGTATATTAAAATCAGATAATTAATTTGCAAGATAACATAAGATATATTCGATGGCATCACTAGACTTGATTTATTGGAGCACCTTTCATGCTTTAATAAAGTACAAATCATCTTTACTCAACTTTTGTTTTTCACTTTCCCCACTGAAATACATAAAGCAACATGAAAAGCATGCAAGTGCAAACGTTCAACTCCTTAATTATTTCATTCCAATTTTTACTCTACTTATTATATACATTTAACCACTTTACTTGATATTTTTGAATGAATTATGAGAACCGATTCTTTTTTTTTTTGTACAACATGAGAACCGATTCTATAATGTTCTTTTGTCATAAAAGAAGAAAGTTGGCCATAACTTGTCCATGAAGAAAGAAACGGTCTTATTTGTTACACTAAATAAATTCTAAAAAAATCAAATCAAACAAAATTGAACCAAAAAAAAAAGTGTGATAAGGAATTAAGTATCATCCTTTGACACAACTCTCTTGGCTTCTTTTTGCCCTCTCTTTAGAATAAAGCAGAGTACTTTGTGAATCTCTTTATTCTTTGATTATTCTTGGAATTTATTTAAAATGCAGAGACAAATAGAGAAAGAAGAAGAAGAAAGAAACTCCAATCATATAATAATAATAACACCATTGTCTCTTCCTTGTAACAGAGCTACAAATCCAAATACTTCTTATTTGTCCTTTTTTCTCTCAGTTTTATATTTTAATCTTCTTCCTTCGAAATTTTTGTTTGGACCTTTGCTTTTTATTATCTTCTACCAAATTCCTCAGACTTTGTCGAAGAAATTAGTTGTTGAAAATCCAAAAACCTGACTTATATCATCAGCTTTTGGCCCCACCCTACAAAGTATGAGCAGATTTTTCTTGTTTTCTACAGCAAAGCAATGCTCACACCATTATCGTGGAGCTTAAAGTCTTAAAAGCTTTGAAATTTCTCAGCAAGAAAGAGAGAGAGAGAGAGTGAAAGAGATCTAGGGATTGGCTATTAAGAGAGAGAGTACAGTACAATATGGGTTCTTGTGCTGTTGTGTTTTGTGCATATGTTCATGTTATTGTGTTTTCTCAGATAAAAATATAGTTTCAGAGACATTGAATCTCACACAGTTACTTACACACACTCACACACGCGTAAATTTCTCAACTTTTTTTTTTTTTTTTATATTTCTTTTAGCTTCTGGGGTCATTTGGGAAAGCATCTTGGATTGCGTGATACTTCCACTTTCTCATTTCAGAAAATGGGTTTAGATTGAGTGAAGTGTTTAAAGTGTATGTAAGCAAGGGTTGAAGAAGGTTTCTTTTAATTTCTTGGGTTTGTGATTTCTTAATCTAGAGAATGAAGCAGAAGGGTTGTAAAGAGAGAGGTGTTGTTGTAGTGGGGAAGAAAGTAATGGTTGCAGTTAGAGCTTCAAAGGAGATCCCAAAAGCAGCTCTTTTATGGACTTTAACTCATGTTGTTCAACCTGGAGATCGAATTAGGCTTCTTGTTGTTGTTCCTTCTAATTATACAAGTAATCATCTTTTTCCTCTTCCCTTCTCTGTCTCTAATTCACAATCTGTTGGTGTTGAGTGGTGATACATTTTGTCTCTTTGGTGCTGAAAGATTTAGCTAGAAAGAAAGAGTTTTTGTTTGAAATTTCTTAGGTTAGTATGGGAACTTGAGATCTTAGAACGTTCTTCTCAGTTATTTTAGACAGGATTTGAAGAAGAATGTGAATTAATATGTAAAGATTTGTTTTGGTTTTTTCAGGTAAAAAGATTTGGGGGTTTTCGAGGTTTACCAGTGACTGTGCCTCAGGTTATGGAAGATTTCTTGCTGGAACGAATTCGGATCGGAAAGATGATATTCATGAGTCTTGTTCTCAGATGATGTTCCAGTTACACAATGTTTATGATGCAGAGAAGGTAAAGAAACTCACTTTTATTCATAAAGAAACAACTTTGTTGGTTAATGGGATCATAAAGAGTTTCATTTGCTTTAATAATGCAGATAAATGTCAGAATCAAGATTGTTTTTGCTTCACCTGATGGAGTTATTGCTGCTGAAGCCAAGAAATCCAACTCAAACTGGGTGATTTTGGACAGGTAAACACTTTACATATATACATGTGTGTGTGTTGCAAATGCATAGTTTTGGAAACAGCTTTTGTGATTTACTTTTCAGTGATTCTTGACCTTTTGAAAATTCTTGAACAGGGGACTGAAGTATGAGAAGAAATGCTGTATTGAGCAATTGGAGTGCAATCTTGTGGTAATTAAGAAGTCACAGCCAAAGGTTCTTCGTCTCAATTTGGTGAAAAATGCAGATACAGAGCATCCAGAAGCTATTTCGAGGTTAACCTCAAAGTCTGTTGAGTCCCGGAGAAGCTCAAGACCTGGCAAAAAGACGAGGGAACCGTTTGTGACTCCGGCTAGCAGTCCAGACCAAGAAGGTTCTTCACATACTGATATTGGGACTTCATCAATATCTAGCTCTGATGCTGGAGCCTCGCCGTTTCTAGCTTCTCGAATCTTTGAAGGTCTCAAGAAAGATAATTCGTGGGTCAGTGATGGAAACAAGAGTTTCTTTGAATCTGATTCTGATTCGGATGGCGCTAAGTGGAGTCCTTTATCAATGGCCTCCTCATCTTCTCACCCTGTGACAACAGCTGATATTCTGAGTCCTGATGGGGATTTACCGAAAGCTCAAACCGAAACTCCGAGGAAGTCAAGATTTTCAGTTCTTAGGCTCACATTATCAAAGAAAGAACCTGAAGCAGGAAAGGAAATCCGTAAGTCTGATACATGCTTAAACAAAAGCGTGAGAGAAGTGGTTTCTTTATCCAGAAAGCCAGCTCCTGGACCTCCTCCACTATGTTCAATATGTCAACACAAGGCACCTAAGTTTGGAAACCCTCCAAGATGGTTCACTTTCGGCGAACTGGAGACCGCAACAAAGGGTTTTTCTAAAGGGAGTTTCTTGGCTGAAGGTGGATTTGGTTCGGTTCACCTAGGAACTTTACCAGATGGTCAAATTATTGCTGTAAAACAATACAAGATTGCTAGTACACAAGGTGACCGAGAATTCTGCTCTGAAGTTGAGGTCTTGAGCTGTGCACAACATAGGAATGTTGTAATGCTCATTGGACTATGTGTGGAGGATGGGAAAAGATTGCTCGTTTATGAGTATATCTGCAATGGATCCTTGCATACTCATCTCTATGGTAAAGCTTCTACTCTTGGTATACAAAGAAGAACATTCTTGTTTTTTCTGAAACATTGTTATTAATGAAAAGTTTCATAGGTCTGGGGAGAGAGCCGTTGGGATGGTCAGCGCGACAAAAGATTGCTGTTGGAGCAGCTCGTGGGTTAAGATACCTTCATGAAGAATGCAGAGTCGGTTGCATCGTGCATAGGGATATGCGTCCTAACAACATTCTCCTTACTCATGATTTTGAGCCTTTGGTAAAATGATGATATAATTTTCCTAAAAGCTCGCTTTGTGTCTTTCGGGGTTGTTCAAGGCTTGAAACTTTTTACCATTCTAGGTTGGAGATTTCGGGCTAGCGAGATGGCAACCAGAAGGAGATAAAGGAGTGGAAACCCGAGTGATTGGGACTTTCGGGTAATGTGATGCCATGATCTCGAGATATTTCTTCTTCTTGATTTACTTTGTAGTACACAATAACCAAGATGAACTTTTTCCGTAAATCTTCAGGTACTTGGCACCTGAATATGCACAAAGTGGACAGATTACAGAGAAAGCAGATGTGTACTCTTTTGGGGTTGTCTTAGTAGAGCTTATCACAGGAAGAAAAGCTATGGACATAAAACGTCCTAAAGGTCAACAATGTCTCACCGAATGGGTACACAACCACAAACTACTATATCAAAGTTTCAGTCTTTAAAGCTCTGATGCTGACAAAGAAGAAACATATTTGTATTTTTTTTTGGCAGGCAAGACCGTTGTTGCAAAAACAAGCCATTAACGAACTTCTTGATCCACGTCTAATGAATTGCTACAGTGAACAAGAAGTTTACTGTATGGCGCTATGTGCTTACCTCTGCATTCGCCGTGACCCGAACTCGAGGCCACGAATGTCTCAGGTTTGCTGCCCACAACTCATCTCAAGTTAAAAACTTCCATCGAATTTTTCGAATGTTAATAATTCTTTTTATCTCTGGATCATCTGTGTCTCTTCAATGAAGGTGTTGCGGATGTTAGAAGGAGACGTTGTCATGAATCCGATATAGAAGAAGCTTCACAGGGAAATTTCTTCTTATGGAGTTTGTAAACTATTGTACTATTTAGGGATATTACAGCTTTCACTTTAGTGAGTTTTTGCTTTTGTATATGTAAAAGCTTGTTAATGAGACATAGATTCAATCAACATTCAAGTAAAGTGTATTAAGATTTTTACTCATCGCCGGTTAAAGCCTGAATAATTCGGTTTAACACTCTAGTTGGGGTTAGGTCGAAATCGAAACCGGTTTGTCTGATAATCCATATGATTACGGATTACCCGTAATAACCTCGCGTCTTCAGTAAGCTACATTGGATCCAACGGTGGATAAAGCTGCGTTGAGTCTATATCCGGTCCACTCCTCTTTCGGTTTTTGGAACATTGGAGAAAAAACTATTTGAGGATTCAGCGAGTGTGACTGTCTGACTGACTGTGAACTCTCTACTTCGAAGTTACAAAGGTATTTCTCGGTTTTAATTTACTTTCTTTGATTTCGTTCTCGTCTTTTATGTCACTGGTTTTTCCTCTATTTCCTGAAAAAAACTCGAATTTGCTTCAGAAAAACCGATACCCTTTCGAACTTTTTTTTGTTTGTTTGTGAAATTTGAATACCCTTTTGAAATTTCACAAATCTTTCGTATTATTGTTGTTTCCAAGTTAAATTGAAGTATAAAAATCTTATCTTTGTTTCTTTGATTTGGAGAATCCGCTGTTGACAGGTGAAACTGGTAAAGAAGCAAGCTTTTTTGACTTCTTTGTGGGGTTTGTGAAAATGGACAGCTTTAGTCGGTTGACTGATGATTTGCTCATCAAGATACTGTCATTTGTCCCAATCAACGATGCCGTGGCTACGAGCATTTTGTCAAAACGATGGTTGTCTCTTTGGACATTGTTGCCAAGACTTAACTTTGAAGATTACTGGGTGGATCTTGTGGAGATCGATCAGGTTTACTGCAAACAGTTATCGTCGGATTTTGTCTTCGGGACTTTGCTATTGCATAAGTCACCAGTTTTAGAAAGTTTTCATCTCAAGAGAGAATCTAACTGTAGTGCTTTGCAGATTGAATTGTGGGTTAAATTTGCAGTTGATCGTTTTGTGCGTGATCTGAGGATACGTTTTGGGTCTGAACATTGCCTTATAAGATTGCCAAGTAGGTTGTTTAGATGTGAAACACTCGAGACTTTGGAACTCAAAAATGTTGTTTTCTTGGATGTCCCTTCTCACTTTAGCTTTCAATCCCTCAAGACGTTACGCCTTCTATCTGTGAAGTACGCAGATGAGGAATCTTTCATTAGGCTTATATCCAGTTCCGCTGTTCTTAAAAATTTGGTTGTACAAAGTTGTAGTGAAGACAATGTGGAGACTTTTACCATTAATGTGGCTTCCCTTTGGAGTTTAACAGTTGGGAATACATTAGAAGACTCCGGGCCTCACTATAGTTTGTTTGTGATACATTCCCATTCATTGAACCAGTTGACTATTGGAGATGAGTGTGGTGAAGTTAATTTGATCGGTAAATTTCCCGAGCTTGTGGAGGCAAGTGTTCATTATATCAAAGGGAATGATTTGGAATCTCTTACCTCTGTCAAACGTCTTTCTCTAACCTTAGCTTATGAGGTATTTCGTGTTCTCTATTGTTCGTTATGTGGTTCTAACACACTTACAAACTGCGTCTGACTTTTGCTATGCCATTACATTGTTTCATTTGCAGGCACATTATCCTATTGGTACCCTTTTCTTTAAGCTTGTGCGTTTGGAGTTTCGTGGGTGTGGTAAGAACTGGTCGAATTTGCTTGCGCAAATGCTCCAACATTGCCCTATACTACAGATTCTCAAGCTTGTTGTATTGGACGATGGGCTGGTACTTTCGTTATTACCCAAAGAGTGAAATTTCTATATCGAGGCTTATTTCATGTTTGGTTTCCCGTTTAGAGGTCTAATCTACTGCACTATATTGTTACATTATTTGATCACAGAGCAACTGGAATTCTGAGGAAGATGACAAGGTTTGCTGGATTCAGCCGAGCTGTGTTCCCGAATGTTTGTTGTTCCATCTCAAAACTTTTGAGTGGAGAGCCTATGGTGGATCTAAAGAAGAGAAAGAAGTGGCGATATATATTTTGAAGAATGCAAGGCAATTAGTGACCGCAACTGTCCGCCCTGACCCATCTAGGGTGAGAGATCATGTGTTTGACGAATTGGAAATTGCAACCTGGGATTCTAGAGCATGTGTGAGCGTACAATGGGAAGAAATGTAGTGTTGAAACTGTCGAGTAGTTGAATGTGGATTTATATCAGAAGCTATGATGGCTTTATAACTTGTTTATCCTTGCTTGTGCTTTTGGGTTTTGTAAAATATCAGAAACTAATGTGGATTTATATCATATTATGTCATCCTTATCTTGTACCAAGAAGGACAAAGAGACCAACTTTGTTGATGATTTGCTTTTGTCTTTGTGGACTTGGTCATGTGCATAGTGCAAAGCTAAAGCTTTTTAATTTACAAATTTGCCGCTACCTTTGAAAATTTATAGAAACTAACCATATGAGTTATGACTGTAATAATCTTAAATTCAGAGACCCACCAGCTGATGGGTTTGGTCCATGATCCATTTTGACGTTAGGTTTTCATTTTAAGACACTGGAGAAACCCAATTCGGAATTTAGGGTTTATCTCAATTCTCAAATGACGAACTGGTGACTGTGGACTCTGCTTCTTCTAATGTGAGGAAAAGTTACAAAGGGTATGTCTCGGCTTTGATTTATCTTCTTTTGTTCTGTTTTTGTAGATATCATAACTCCGCTTTCTATTGCTACTGGCCTGAGAAAATCGAATTTGCTTGGAAAAACCGATACCCTTTTGAAATTTCACAGTTCTTTCGTACTCGTGTTGTTTCGAGCTCAAAATCAGATCGTAAAGTCTTCATCTTTTCGTCTTTACTAACAGGTGCAACAACAAAAAAAGCAAGCTTTGGAGTTATGGACAAAATTAGTCAATTGTCCGATGATTTGCTCATCAAGATATTGTCATTAGTTCCAACGAAAGATGCTGTGGCGATGAGCGTTGTGGCTAAACGATGGATGTTTCTTTGGACATTGGTGCCAAGACTTCTCTTTGATGATTACTCAGAAGAGGATGAGGATGAAGATGAAGAGAATAATGAGAGGTATTTATCTCAGTTTGTTTCCGGGACTTTGCTGTTACATAAGGCAGCGGTTCTAGAAAGTTTTCATCTCAACATTGCTTCAGAATGTAGTGCTTCGGAGATTGGTTTATGGGTTAGAATCGCAGTTGATCGTTTTGTGCGTGATCTGAAGATAAGTTTTCATTATGATCATGGCGCTGTTAGGTTGCCTAGTAGGCTGTTTAGATGTGAAACAATTGAGACTTTGGAATTCAACAGGGTGATTGTTTTGGATGTTCCTTCTCGGTTTTGCTTTCGATCCCTTAAGAAGTTGCGCCTTCTCTCTGTCAAGTACTCAGATGAGGAATGTTTCTATAGGCTTATATCAAATTGCCCCGTTCTTGAAGATTTGGTTGTGGAAACTTGTAGAAAGGACAATGTGGTGACTTTCACTGTTAATGTGCCTTCCCTACAAAGTTTATCCATTGGGATTTCGTCACGAGAGTGCGGGAATGATGATGATGTGTTTTTTGTACATTCCCATTCTTTGAAACAGTTGAACATTCTGGAATACTTTGGTGAACTTAATCTGATAGGTAATTTGCCCAAACTTGCCGAGGCAAATCTTCAATCCGTGTGCCGCCATGCCAAGGCTCTGGGATCTTTTACCTTTGTCAAGCGTCTTTATATATGCTTGGGCGAAGGGGTAATTTGTTGTTCTCTACATATTTTTGATATTATTCCTACTGATACGTTTTCTTAAATTAGCTAACAAAGCCGACTTATTCACAATTGGAAGTTATGAGCTTGATCATAGATTCATAGTAGCTAGTTACATTGTTTCTATTAGTGTATATAGGGTCAATTGGTATTTGTGAACTGGTATATTATAAACCAGTGTTTGATTTGTTTTCTGGTTTGGCTTTGGTTTAGGCCACTTTATACTTGTATATAAACCCCCCAATTGTATAGTTTTTGATTGATTAATGAATGAGATTTATCTAGTAATAGTTTCCTTTGCTTATATCATGTTATATAAATGCAGGCTCGTTATCCTACTGGTACCGTTCTATTTCAGCTTGTGCGTTTTGAGCTATGTTCCTGTGAAGATAACTGGACGAATATGCTTGTGAGTGTGCTCCAGCATTCCCCTAAACTACAAGTTCTTAAGCTTGAGCAGGTACTGTTTTCCCTATCCAAAGAGCGAAGATTTCTCAATCATGTTTGGTTTCCGTTTTAACAACGTAATGCATTGATCGCAGAACCAGAGCCATTGTCTAGCTGGCAATCGTAAAGTTTGCTGGATCCAGCCCGAGCGTGTTCCTGGATGTTTGTTGTACCAGCTCAAAACCTTCGAATGGAGAGACTATGGAGGAACAAAAGTAGAGAAAGAAGTGGCGATGTATATTTTGAAGAACGCTAGGCGATTAGCGACTGCAACTATCTACCCTGACACAGTCAAGTTGGTACGCAAACATCGTATGTTTGAGATATTGGAAATTGCAACAAGGAGTTCAAGAGCATGTGAGCTTACAATGGGATAATCATTAATCCGACCAAGTGTTGAAACTGTCCTAGTAACTACAGTTTGAATGTGGATATATCAGAAGTTCTAATAGTAGCTTATAGCTTCTTATATCTTTGCTCTGTCTATTGTGCCCCAAAAGTAAAGAAGACAACAATTTTGTAGTTGAAGATGATTTGCTTTTGTCTGGTTCTTGGTGCAAAGCCTATAGAGCTTTGTAAATGTTCAGTTTGTTATTAACAAATGTGTCGCAGTGTCGCACTATCTTCCGTAAAAGATTGAAACTTTTAAAAACCAACACAAAAAAAAAGTTGGGGTTTTTAGTTGGCAAGTCTCAAAATTTATTGGCCCACAAGCTGATGGGTTTGATCCAGTTTTTGCCGCTTTGCATTTCGGTTTCGTGTTAAGACATTGGACTTGGAGAGAAACGAATTCATGATTTAGGGTTTATCTTCTTCTCAAATGACGAACTGGTGAGAGTGGAATCTGTTTCTTCGCTATATGACGAGAATCGTCACTAAGGTATGTTTCGACTCTCACTTTAATTTGTACTTTCTTTGGTTTCGTAGATATCGAATTTGCTTTAGAAGACAGACACTCTTTGGAAAATTCTCAAATCTTTTTGTATCTTTATTGTTTCTAGGTTATAGTCAGAGCCAGTCTTCATCTTTTTCGTCTTTGATTTCGAGATTCTTGGAATTGACAAGTGGGAATTTTGAAAAACATAAGCTTTGGAGTTCTTTGTGCTTGTATTATAATATATGGACAAGATAAGTCAGTTGTCGGATGATTTGCTCATCAAGATACTGTCATTAGTTGAAACAAAAGATGCTGTGGCAATGAGCATTTTGTCTAAACGATGGAAGTCTCTTTGGACATTGGTGCCAAGACTTATCTTTGAAGATTACTCAGATGAGGATGAAGATGCTGAGACTAAAGAGACTCACTGGAGAAATTTGTCACATTTTGTTTACGGGACTTTGCTATATCATAAGGCACCTGTTCTAGAAACTTTTCATCTCAACGTTGCTTCAGATCGTCTTGGTTTGGAGGTTGATTTATGGGTTAGAATTGCAGTGGAGCGTTTCGTGTGTGATCTGAAGATAAGTTTTAACTATGATCATGGCCTTATTAGATTGCCGAGTAGCTTCTTTAGATGTGAAACACTCGAGACCTTGGAACTCCACAGGGTGGTTCTTTTGGAAGTTCCTTCTAAGTTTAGCTTTCGATCCCTCAGGACATTGCGCCTTCTATCTGTGAAGTACTCAGACGAGGAATCTTTATGTAGGATTATTTCTAGCTGTCCTGTTCTCGAAGATTTGGATTTAGAAAGTTGTGACAATGGCAATGTGGCGACTTTCACTGTTAATTTGCCTTCCCTTAGGAGTTTGACCGTTAGGAATTCATCACTAGAGATGGGACGTGATGAACATTTGTTTGTGATACATTCCCATTCTTTGAAGCTCTTGAACATTTTAGATTGTTTTGGTAAAGTTAATATTATCGGTAATATGCCAGTGCTTGTCGAGGCAAATCTTCAAACCTTGAGCCGCCATGAGCATGTTCTGAAATCTCTTACCTCTATCAGACGTCTTTCTCTATGCTTAGATGGAGAGGTAATGCTGTTCTCAATTGATTCTTCTATGTGGTTTTCTAACGCTTGCAAGCTTTAAATATTGAATCTTTTCCTTTGTTCATTTGCTATATATTGTGTCCTCTACATGCGCAGTATCCTACTGGTAGCGTTTTCTTTCAACTCGTGCGTTTGGAGCTATGTATGTGCTCAGAGAACTGGTCGAATAGGTTTGTATGTGTGCTCCAACATTCCCCTAACTTACAAATTCTCAAGCTTGCAGTGGTAACTTTCATCCCTACCTAAAGAATGCAATTCCTAGATTAGAGCTAGTTTTTTGTTTTGTCTTCTGGTCTTAAGGTCTATATCTAACGTCTAATGCAACTCTACTTTCTACAACATTTGATTGTAGAACCATTGGATGTATGTGGATCGTAAGATTGGCTGGATTCAGCCGAGTTCTGTTCCCGAATGTTTGTTGTGCAATCTCAAATCCTTTGAATGGAGACACTATGATGGATGTGAAGAAGAGAAAGAAGTGGCGATGTATATTTTGAAGAACGCAAGGCGGTTAGAGACTGCAACTATCGACCTTGACTTTGTCAAGTTGGCGCATAGACTTAAGGTGGTTGAGGAATTGGAAGTTTCAACCAGAGGTTCAAGAGCTTGTGAGCTTACGATGGGCTGAAAGAAAATTAGTTTTACCAAAAAATTTGAAACTGTCCAATAACTACTTCATTGTGGGGATTTATATTAGAAGCTATTATATAATATAAGATGATTTGCTTTTGTTATTCTGAGTTTTGTCATGTTCATGGTGCAAAGCCTAGAGCTTTTTAATTGTTGTGTCTGTATTTACAAATCTGTCATTAAAAAAAAAATTCTAAAACTCACTGAATTGTTTTGGTGATTGTTTTTATTTTTTGGTTTTTGGTTGCAGGAGTTTTTACAGTTATGACTTTAATTTTTTTTCCAAGGTATACAGTAAACCTATGTACTTGTCTCTATATCTGGAGGTTTCAGATTAAAGAGCTGCCTTCTGATCTTGCTTCAAGGCGTCTTATGAATTTCTTGATGATTTTTCTAGGGTTTTCTTACTATATATGTATTGCTCTGTACTTGACAATTGGTTCTAAGAAGAAATATGTCGGACATGACTTGCGATTTAAGTCTCTCATGCGTTAGGAGAGTTGGGACATCGTCATGTTAATTGCATGTGAGTATGTGACCTTACCAGTTACCATACTCTTTAACAAAGATTAAAAATGTTAAAAGTATAATTAATTAATTGTGGATTTATATCAGTTGAGTTTTGACTGGTTAGTCAAACAGATATTATTAACCACAAATCAAAGAGAAGTAATTTTAATGACTTTACCTTTTTCTACAAATAGAGTCGTAGAGTCATAATTAATAAATTTATACTAATCTTTGTGATTAAAAGATAAAAATAAAATTTACAAACAATATCAGGGCTTCATATCTCTCCTTCTAATCTGACGATCATGTTCCTCCACTAGTCAGCCAAAAACTAGGGTTTTATTCTTCCTTGAGATCTAACGATATGGCGATGAAAGAAGCAAGATCTGGAATGGATAAAGAGGTTACATATTCTGATAGGATCAGCCACTTACCTAACGATTTGCTTTTTCGAATACTCTCATCAATTCCGGTAAACGATGCAATGTCCACAAGTTTATTGTCTAAACGTTGGAAATCTGTATGGAAGATGTTGCCAACGCTTGTCTATTGTGAGAACTCTTGTCCCAACATTGGTTCCCTTGGATTTGACCAGTTTTGTGGTAGGTCTTTGCAATTACATGAAGCTCCACTTCTCAAAACCCTAAATCTCAAACTTAGGAAGCAGTCTGATTCTTTAGATTCTTTGATATTTCCAAACATTCATTCCACTCTCCTTGAGATGTCAATCAAATCTACTACTTATCCTTGTTACTACAGTACTATCAATTTCCCAAATAACCTTAATGTCTTTCAAACACTAGTTGTCTTGAAACTCCAAGGCCAGATTCTTCTTGATGTTGTTGATTCTCCAGTTTGCTTCCTGTCCCTGAAACGTCTGTACCTCAAACGTGTGAAGTTCGAGAGTGACGAATCTGTTCCCGCACTTTTATCTGCTTGTCCTGTTCTTGAAGATCTCTTCATCCAAAGACTTTGCAGAGTCGGCCGTTTTTTGTTCTCCATATCAGTCCCTTCTCTACAGAGATTAACCTTCACTAAAGAACAAGCCTATTATTGTAATGATGAAGCGATTGTGGAGATTGTTGCTCCTTCTTTGAAGTACTTAAAGATCTTCGATCGCGTAGGTACTTTCGATTTTCTTGAGGATATGCCTAAATTGGTGGAGGGAAATGTTAAAGTTAATCTCTCGAAAAATGTGAAGCTTCCGAAAGTTCTTACTTCAGTTGAGCATCTTTCGCTAGACTTATATCCTTCAATGGTAACATCTTTCTTCTCCCGCAAGTTCGGTTTTGTGTTTCTTTGAAGATAGCATATGTTTTCAAGACAAGACTATAAATTTGTTTTCTTGCGTGCAGGCTTTTCACCTTACAGATAGATTTATCTCCAACCAGCTTATTCATCTGGAATTATACATTTACGACAATTTTCGGTCGAATCTACTTCTGAGTTTGCTAAAAGATTTCCCTTATTTACAAGCTCTCAAGCTCATCCACGTAAACTCACAATTTTCCCTTCTTAGAAATATGTTTTGAGAGCTTTGAATTGATCTAATCCAATGCCTTTATGTTTTCGCAGACGCATCCCAACTATAATATCAAGGATCAACCGAGTTCAGTCTCTAAACCGAGCTCAGTTCCTGAATGCTTGAGCTTCCATCTCGAAACTTTTGAATGGATAGGCTACGCAGGAACATGTGAAGAGATAGAAGCTGCGGTCTACGTTCTTGAAAACGCCCGTTGTTTAAAGAATGCTTCAATCTCTCTGCATTCAAGGGGCACAGAGAATGATCTGATGATGATTAAGGAGTTGAGATCTATGTCTACAGCTTCAACCATGTGTCAGCTTTTAATGAAATCTTGAAACTCTCTCTCCTAGAAAATGGGTCACATCTCTTGTATTTGAGCTTTAGCAAGAGACGATTTCATTATTCGAATCTGAATTTGCATTAGGATTTTTAAACTTTTCCCCGTTGGTTAATAAGTTTTATTAGCGTTTCGATTGTATTTAACTCTGGAACAGAGGAGTAATCAGTAATCTCTTTTCTTGTTTAACACTAAAGTAAACAGAGGAGCTTCTTAAAGATCCTACGAGTTCTAAGAAAATTGTTAACTTTTAAATGATATCCCACATATGAAAAATCTAGTTTTACGAGTGCCATTGATTCAACGTATTCTTATAAGTTAAACCCACTATTTGTTTATTAGTTTGCAGTGCAGTATGTGGATTTAGCAAAAACTACTCATTCTTATAACGCATTAAGAGTTATTGCTGCATAGGATGATTAGAAAGTAGAAACTGTAACAATGATTTATCTTTTATTGATTTAAATAAACATTGGAAGATTACATCATTGACGTCATTGACCACATCTTATTTTCAAAAAGCCAAAAAGCAGTAATATACTAGAAGATTAGCTAGTATTTATTTTGGGATAAGTCTTCATGCATTTCACTAAAGAGACAAGCTAGTTTAATCGTGATACGTAGGTAGAGTTTCCCGGGAAATAAAGTGGGCCAGCAATTATCAGAAAGCCCATGAAGCGTTTTGCAACAAGAATGTCTTATGCCATGAAAATGTCCTTTGAATATCCCACCAAGTGTTTCATAACAACCTTTCACACTCTTGACCGCAGCGACACATTCTTGGGGATGTAACCCTTGTGGATCTTCTTCTTTCATCGCCATCGCCTTGTTTTCTTCGTTGTTTGAATGTGATATCTGTTTAGCCGATGAAGACAAGATTATCAAGCCAAAGAAGAGCATAGCTACAAGAATTGAGTGTTTCTGAGCCATTACAGAGAAGAAAAAAAAATGTTTTTGAGTGTTTAGAATGACTTTGTCTTGTGAAATTGTGTTTGCAATGATCTCAAAAAGGGTTAATTTATAGTACAGGGTGAGGTATAACGAACCCTTGATTTTAGGAGTATTAATTTCTGCAAAATTATGAAGTGTTTTTTTTTATTCATTTTGAACTGTTTAGAAACTTCTTTTAGGCATAGATTAAGCTCTACTTTACTTATTTCATTCTCTGGCATCGTGAAATTATGAAATTTTGGATCTCGTGAATAATTAGAGTGCATATAACGGTCATCAAATCCCTTGCAAATTGCAAAATCTTATTGCATGGTTTAAGCTTAATAATTAATATGGAAGAAATTATGTCGTAAATTGCATGATGTCATTGTGGTGGTGATATAGCTAAACTTACCACTAGTAGGTGTTCACATTTAACAGTAAACTCAAAACACTTTGATTACGCTTAGTCGTATAATATCTAACAACACAACAGAAAAATTCTAAAAGCCAATTGTATACTTTTTGAAACTTTATTAAGCTTAACAAATTAATAATTAAATAATAACTCTAGTTTTGTCCCATACAAGACATTAAATTAATTTGAGATTTGGTGTAGAAATAGTTATACTACATACAGTACTTATCTCTTCATTCTTTTGCTAATTATTAGAGTATATCTCTTCCTTCTATAAAATAAATATTTTTAAGTTAATTGGAAATATATATAAGGTCAGAAGATTAAAGACAAAAGAAAAACTAGGGTTTTTACTTCTTTTTAAACTTTTTTTTTTTTTTTTTTTTCAACTGCATATATTNAAAATCCAATGTAGCGGAATGTGGTTTACAAGAGTAACACATTGCGGTAGGACACGAACATTTCGTGCCAACTTGTCCGCTCGTACATTCTCGCTTCGTTTGATATGAGACAAAGAGAAAGATGAGAATTCTTCCCTATCAGTGGTTATGTCTTCTAGATAAACTGCAAATGCCGGCCATTCTTTTGGGGAAGACACCATCTTCACCAGTTCAGAGCAGTCAGTCAAAAAAGCTACATGTAAATTCCCAGCACCGATCATGCATCTCATCGCCCACATCAACGCCTCTAGTTCTGCATGTAAGGGTGACAAACTCCTTCGTCGGTTGGCCGCTCCCATTGTTGAACCTAAGTTAGAGGAAGTACAGTGCCATCCAAAACCCGCGAAATTATCTGTTTCCTTCCATGATCCGTCCACATAACACTGGTGTCCAGAAAAAGTGGATGGCAAGAGGTTTGAAAGTGAGAGGGATCTAACTTGAGGCACACGAATGCAGAGGTTTAATTATTCTCTTCAGCGAAAAATAGAAGAGAGTTTCTTTTTTTTTTTTTTTTTGTCGAAGAAGAGAGTTACATTATTGGACGATTGTGCTATGAAAGAGGTTTCAAGATTGGGCATGGAAGAGGTTTCATATTCAGACAGGATTAGTCAGTTACCTGACGATTTGCTCTTCCGAATACTCTCATTCATTCCGGCAAGCATTGCAATGTCCACAAGTTTACTGTCTAAACGATGGAAATCTCTGTGGAAGATGATGCCAACACTTTATCTTGATGAAGACTCTTGTCCCAACATTGCTTCCCTTCCATTTTACGGATTTTGTCTCACGTACTTACGATCACATGACGCTCCGGTTCTTACGAGTTTGAATCTCAAACTTGCTAACTATTTCAATGGTTTAGATAGTCTGTTAATAAATACTCAATCCATTCTTCTTGAGATCACAATCATCGTTACGATTCCAGTCCTATCAGATTCCCAAGGTATCTTAATAATGTCTACCAATCACTCGTCGACTCGTCGTGATGAAACTCCAAGACAATATTCTTGTGGAAGTTTATTTTCCGGATTCGGTTTGTTTCCGGTCTTTGAAAAGTTTGCACCTCACGCGCGTGATATACTCACACAAAGACACTTTTTCCACACTTTTATCAGCTTGTCCTGTTCTTGAAGATCTGCATCTCTTCATCAATAGAGTTAGCTCTACGTGTCTTAGTTTGTTTACCATATCTGTCCCTTCCTTACAGAGATTGCCAATACGTGATAAAGATCCATTCTTATTATTTGATAAAGAGCCATTAATTCTTCTTATTTGGCAAGATTGATCTGGGCACGAGGTTTGAGATAAATACTCCTTCTTTGAAATACTTAAAAATCGCGGGTCGCCACGCTTGCTTTAAGTTTGTTGAGGATATGCCTAAGTTAGTTGAAGCACATGTTGAAGCTAATCAAGATGAAACGAAGAACCTTCTGAGGTTTCTTACCTCTGTTGAACGTCTTTCGATATACTTTTTTTCTTCAATGGTAACTCTTAGTTTTTATCTTTCTTCCTGCAATCAGTTAGTTTCTTTTTGGCTCTCTTTGAAGATGGTTTTTCATTTTCCGGCATGCAGATTGTGAATCTTACGGATATAATCTTCCACCGGCTTCTTCATCTAGAGCTGCATTCGTACAACAGACTTCAGGGGAATCGAATTCTGCGTTTGCTAACAAAATGTCCTAATCTACAAGCTCTCAAACTCAACGAGGTAAATCAAAATGTCGCAGTTTTATAGTATAAGCTTTAAAAATTTTTATGTTATTACCTAGTTCAGATGCCTTAATGTTTGCACAGAAACCTGTGGGTTCTATCAGGAAACAACTGGGATTTGTTATTAAACCGAATTCTGTTCCTGAGTGCTTGACCTTCCATCTTGAAACTCTTGAGTGGCGAGGCTATGCAGGAAGACCGGAAGATAAAGAAATTGCTATTTACGTTTTGGAAAATGCTCGTTGTCTAAACACGGCCAAGTTCTCTCTAGATTTATCATCTATCCGCTACCCCTACCACAAGAAGAAGGATCTTTGGATCGTTAAGGAGTTGAGATCTATATCTAAGGCTTCAACTTCATGTCAGCTTGTAATTCAATGACAGAATCATCCATAGAATGTTTGTTTCAACTCTCAGAAATTTAAAATTTTGATGTGAATTTATAGATTCAATGATAGTTTCACATGAATTTGAATCATTGGTTAAAATAGTGTTAGTATATCAAGTTGATTATGTAGAAAACAAAAGATTAAAGAACT
>OVAQ01000149.1:0-47290 GCA_900406345.1 Erysimum cheiri
TGACCAATTGGTTCTTGGACACCCAAATTGACAGCTCTAGGCACCACCAAGGAGAGCAATGGGAGTCTCAACGTCACCGTATTGAGAGGTGATTAGGCCGTATATAGTCCAAGCAACAGGGCAGATCCAATAATACCAAACCCACCACTTGGGAATTTTGGGTCTTGGGATGAAGAATCCAGAGAAGAGGTTAAAAATACCGTAGAAAGCTGATGCAAAGATGGAAGCAACTTGCTGGTTAGGCGTGAGGGAGACTGTCATCATGCCATAGTAAGTCCAGTAGAGGAAGGAGAAGTAATTGATGAAGATGAACCACAAGAACTTGGAAGCTTTCCACTCGAATCCAACCATAGAGTAGATGATGAGCGAATAGTATGTGGTTTGAACCAAGACATAGGGTAGCTCACAAATCACCTGGGAGATAGCATAGGGTATCGCTGAGTACATCCCAGCTGCTTTTTCCCTGTAGAACACTGTTCGTTCCACTGCCACCATTGGTTGTACCGTCGAGCAGTTGTTTACACCCACGAATATAACTGCTGCGTAGATTGCTCCGATCACCATCGTCAGGTCCTTTACGTTTGATCTCTTACCTCCGATCTGCCAGAAGACAGAGCCGACCATGAGAGATGTTACCAAGGTGAAGATGAACCGGACAAGGTTGTAGTCAGGAGATCTCCAATACGTCCACCACTGCTTCCATAGACATGATTTGAACTGTCCCCATGTGTTCTGCGAAAACTGTGTGGCAAAGTAGAGATCAGTTGCTCCTTGTGGAGGCACGCTAAGTTCTTGCACCAGCGCCTTGTTCCGCCTGTGTCATACAATTCATATATATGTTAATTAGATCAGGCATCATCACATCATTAACAAATACTCCTATATTTTTGTTGTGTTCACTTACTGGCATAAGGTTGAAGACTTATATAGCTCAGCAAAGTCAACTCCAAGCTTCAACTCGGCCGCAAGGGAGCTGGCTTCCAACATCCAAGTGGCCGGGTTGTACTTTTCTGGAATCTTGGGCACTCCTGGGAAGGCTTCAAAGTACTCAACAACCTTGTGAGAGTTTCGGCCTAAGGGACCAGAGTATATCACATGTCCTCCTCTCTTCATAAGTAGTAGTTCGTCAAACGCCTCAAAGATATCGATGCTTGGTTGGTGGATGGTGCACACAACAGTTCTCCCTGTGTCCACTGTGTTTCTCACCGCTCTCATCACAATCGCAGCTGCTCTAGCATCCAACCCTGAAGTTGGCTCATCCATGAAGATGATTGAAGGATTAGCCACAAGTTCAACCGCGATTGTTAATCTCTTTCTCTGTTCCGTGGAAAGTCCCGTGACCCCCGGTAAACCCACAATTGCATCTCTCAGATCCACCAACTCCACTAACTCCATCACTTGATCCACAAACATCATTTTATCCTCTTTGCTTACTTCCTTTGCAAGGCGAAGGAAAGCAGAGAAAATAAGTGATTCTCTTACCGTAACTTGTGGAGAGTGAATGTCTGTTTGTTCACAGTAACCAGAGATTCTAGCAAATGTCTCTTGTTTCTTTGGAAATCCAGATACTCTTATGTCTCCTTCTATGTATCCACCTGTCTTTCTTCCGGCCAAAACATCCATCAAAGTTGTCTTGCCCGCACCGCTCACTCCCATTAACGCTGTCAACACTCCTGGCCTAAAGGCGCTTGTCACTCCTTTTAGAAGTTGTAGCCTGGTTTCTTGAACTCCTTGCTCCCTCATTTCCTGCACCATCCATTTTGGGATGAGTTTTTTAATTTTTCCCCGTTTATAATTAGAAAAAAAAAATCCACTAGTTTCCAAAGGATTACCGCAGGCATGTCAACAAAATATTTAACGTCGTCAAATGACATAGCTAGAGGAGTGAATGGAAGAACCATTCCTTTCTTGTTGCTCACACTCTCCATCTCAATCTCCTCTGTTTTCCAATATTAGTGAGATAAAAGAGTTTAGTTCTTAATATTTTTTTAGGTTTTATATAATGAATTCTTAAATTTAAACAAAGAAATACTTACTATTGGATCCATGTTTGCCTTCAGCCTCTTCGTCTTCTTCTTTTGGAATTATAGCTTGTGCCTTCACAAGGGCTGTTGTAATGATATGCATATAATAGAAGACACATTAATATTTTGTAAACCGGTGACAAACAAAAACAAAAACAAACAGAAAAGAAACTTACGGTTTAGATAAGTAAGTGCCAGTGTAAAAAAACCGTTGAAGATGATAGTAAAACCAAGCAAGCCTCCAACTCCTATCCAGTACCAGTTCTTATCATCAAATACATCCCAAATATTGAGCACACTTGTTCCCAACCTCGTTGTGTTGTCGGCCGACTGCATTTTTTCACCACAAAAGAAATAATTATCTACAAGTATAGGCTGGTAAGGACCTAGCTAGGGAGAAAAGAAAAAAATGAAGAAGAATAATCACCATTTTGTTCATCCATCTAGGAGCAAACAATTCATTGACAGCGATGGCATTGAAACCGTAAGAAAGAGGGGATATCCAATAAGCCCATCTCCACCAAACCGGAATCTCACTTCGAGGAAGAAGGAAGCCTCCAGTCAAGAACACGACTAGTAGAACGAGCATACCGCCAGTATTGGCTATAGTCATGGTTCTACATATAGATGCAATGAACCTGAATATCCCCGCAGCCATTTGTTGGATCAAGAAAATAATTAAGAACTGTTTGAAGAACCGGCCCGCATCGGGTGCATATCCTATGGAGTAATATGTCACCACCATCCATGCTGTAGACTCGAAGATGGAGACTGGAATCCCTAACAAGAAAGTGGGAAGCGTGTATGTCCATGGTGGATGAAACAAAAGATCCCTTTGCTTGTAGAACACGGGAAGTCTTTGGATCGTCATTGCCAACTCCGCAAGACCGTTAAACATGTTGACGATCATTCCGAATAGCAGTGATCCGACGTAGATGTTGGCATCAATCTCGTTCCTTGTGTGCATTTCGGTTCTAAGGTAAAGGGTTGACGTGATTGCGGCAATGATGATGATTTGGACGGTCTTGAAGACATAGAAAAAGGAGTTTCGCTTCATGAGCATCCACTCTTTGTCCCAACAGCTTTTGAGAAGCTCTGTTTTCTTGATTGAGTACTTGTCAAACACTAGAGCTGCTTTGTGGCTTTTAGACTTGTCCAGTGGTACTGATAGATCGTTAAAAAGCTGAGTTCCAACATGGAATTTCTTAAAGCTGCTGGCAAACTCTGACACTGGAATGTATCTGTAGGGTTTGTTTGGATCAACCCAATACTGTTGTTGATCTTTCTTAGAAGTAACCTGTTCCACACGTAAATATAATTTGTAAGTCATTTATTTTTGGATCAAAATGTTAATACCAAGCTAGACACGGTCTATATATTTACCTCTTGCAAGAAATCAGCTGTTCCTTTTCTTTCAGGGCACTTGAACCCAAAGCTCTCAAAGAACTCTAAAATGTGGTCTCTAGGTCCCTGGTACACAATCTGTCCCTCCGACAATAAGATTATATCATCGAATAGATCAAACGTCTCAGGAGCAGGCTGAAGAAGAGATATGAGGACGGTGGCTTCTGTGAGGTGAACTATCTGTTGCAGGCATTTCACAATTTGGAAAGTCGTGGAACTGTCAAGCCCAGTGGATATCTCATCCATGAACAGAGTCTTGGTAGGTCCGACAATCATCTCGCCAGTTGTCACACGCTTCTTCTGACCTCCTGAAATACCTCTCATCATGTCATCTCCAACTATAGTGTCCTTACAAATGTCAAGCCCCAAAATCTGTTTCATCAAAAGCTTTGTAAGTATATTGTAACATAGCCGGTCTATATAAAAAAAAAGGCTTTAAGGTTGAGTGGGGCTGACTTTGAGAGTGTAATCAGTGATGAGACTGCTCTTGACTCCTTGAGCAGCAGAGGCCTTCATGAACAAATCAACATCAGCTTCGGGGAAAATCCCAGCGTCCTTTTCCCTCCTTGCAAGCTCGTTTAGAAGATCTGCCATCAGTTCCAAATAAGATTATTCAATCGACCACCAAAAAAAAAGACAGAATATTTAGCTGAATATATAAGAACATACCATAACGAGTACCAACGCCTTGACACCTAGCAGAGAAATCAAGAGTCTCCTTAACGGTCATAATACCAACATGAAGATCATTCTGGCTAATGTAAGCAGAGGTTTTGATGGGAACAAACTCGTTGAGGCGGTAACCATTATAGGTCACCTCCCCAGAGACGTCAAGAGACTTGTCGAGTTTACCGGCAAGAGCCAACAAAAGCGTGGTCTTCCCGGAAGAAGGAGGACCCAACAAAAGTGTCATCCTTGAAGGTTTGATGATCCCAGAAACATCTTTGAGAATTGTGAGTTGTGCTTTCTTGGCAAGCCTAATTCCGATCATGCCTAGAGCAGTTTCTCCCATGTCCCTCACGGCGTTAATAAGCGAAGGAATAGATCTATCACCTGTGTAACAGTCAGCTTTCACAGTCAAGTGGTCGTACCTCACTTCCACTGTCGGAAGTTGGATCCCAACTCGGTCGATCCTGTTCCTTAGCTTGGTTAAGATCCGTTCGTTGTCCTGCTCGGCTACTTTGAAGACCATGTCAATGAACTTCTGACGTTCTTCGCCGTCTAGCTTGGTGACGTCAACTTCTTTGTTGAGGATTTGGTTACCGTAGACGTCGTCTTCGCCCAGTGCAGGCATGAGACTGGTGCGGAGACGGCTGTAGGTAGGGAGTTTCTCGATGGCAGCCCATTTGAGAGCTTCTTCGTCTTCGTTGACGGATTTGGTTCGTCTAGAGCTTGTATTGAATATCTCCTCCATGTTTCTGCTTGCTTTGCTCACACTACGACTTATGCTTTGACGCATACTCCCACCTCTGCTCATAGCATGAGCTGGATCGTAATCCATCTTTAGATCCGATGAATCTTGATCCTGTTTCTATTAAGTTGAATGCTTCTTCTTCTTTCTTCTAGACTATACTCATGTAAATTTGGTTGGAGAAAACAGAGCAAAAATAAGCGAAGATTTGTCGAGTTAAGTACAAGAGGAATGTACTGGAAGAGAGAAATGATGTGTTTGTCAGTGCCTCTGCGACATTGAGAGAGAAAGAGTAAGGAAATAGTGAAGAGACGAGGATAAATATTAAATAGGACAATGACTTTTGACTTGAGAGCTCCGTCTGGTCCTCTCTGTCCACTTCCTCTAACAAAAACAATAATAATAATAGAAAAAGGAATCCCCACTTGACTGATTGTGCCTTTAAAGTTTGTGATTATTTTAGTAATACATGTAATAACAATCTTTTAACAGGATGGCCCATGTGGAAAAATGAAGGCTGCTTAGTCAATCATACACGACTTAAATATTTGATTAATACATTTGTATGAGGTTGGTGCCAAATCATGCAGACAGGTTGTCTTTTTTGATTGATTTCTTTTGTCTTTCCTCACCTTCTCTTGTAAACAATAGAGCAGGTTGGCTTTTTAAAATTAACAAAGATTAACGGATGGAAGATACGTATGAAAGAGATGACCAGTGGTGAAAAGGGAGTGATTAGCGCAGAAGCAGATATAAAGAAACTGGGACCTACGTAAAAGATTAACTATATAGTCTACTACGATTAGTTATTTGGTCACTACTTACTAAATATACCTAGTAGGCTACTACCAACTACACATATCCAAGTAACTCGTATTGGGTTCAAACACTGATCTTGACCTCATTTTTCTGATGCTAATTAACTTTGTTAATTAAGTAGAGTAAACTATACTATCTACTGCGTGATTTAGTCAAATACCGTAATGTAACATAGAATGACAGCTATGTACCGAGTACAAACCCTAATTAAATATTCTCTGTTTGCGTATATGAGTCTCGGTCAAATAGCTCAGGCGCTTTGCCATCAATTTCAACTATATTAATTGCGTTTTAAAAACGTTTTTAAGCACGTGTATTAACTAATTAAGTAACGAATATGTTTATTACTTACTCGATATTTTAGTAAACGAATCTTGTATTGGAGAGAAATAAGGGACTAGATTGTCGACAATAAACAAATGGTAGAGCCTTTGAGGATTAGCCATGATTAAACAAATTACTATAGTACAGCTATATGATAGTATTGATTATCATGTAAGTAATCATGAGTATTAGTAATAAGTAGTATAATTTAATATACACTCCACCACCAGCTCATGACTCGGAAGATTTCCCGCAACGGGTTACCTCACTCTATCTTGATAGTCTCAACTTTCAAGTCAATCATAAACCCTTAAATATAATCCGAAACTTTTGCTGTTGACGTGGATAAAATAATACCTCCACAGTAGATGATCTTTTTTTGTTTTCAACCATAAATACAGTAGATGTTTAAAAACAAAAAATTAGCCATCTGATCTAATTATCAGCATTGGGTAATACTAGTTACTTAGCGATTTTAAGATTTGAAGCCCATATAGAAGATTAGTATTCATTTTGGGCCTATCAATCCATTAAAGCACACACTGAACTGAAACTCTCAACTCTCAAGGCAGCAGTGTAGTAGCAAATTAGCATCTCTTCTTCTTCCTCCTGCTCTCGACAATGGCTGCTTCCGATGATTCCTCTCATTATTTCACCGAGTTTACCTTGGCGGAGGTTCTCTTTGATTTCTCTCTTTCGTTTTCTTAGATTAGATATTCATGTGATGTAATCTTATTGCTCTTGTTCTGCGAAGATTGTAGACATGGAGAACCTTTACAAGGAGCTCGGTGACCAATCTCTCCACAAGGACTTTTGTCAAACTGTTGCCTCCACTTTTAGGTATTTTCTTCTGAATTAATTGGAGAATTTGATACCGTGAATGTGTTTTGGTAGAGAATATATATGTTAGCTTTTTCTGCATTATAGAAGGATTTATTTGATTACATTTTTCAATTTTATTTTTGTATTTTCATGCTGTGTATGTGCTCTCATCTGGGTTTGTTCCATTATTTGTGTTTCAAAGTTGTTCTGTGAATCGGAATGGAAAATCATCGGTAACCTGGAAACAGGTGCGTCTCTTTTTCTTCATACAACTGGTCAATGCAAGTAGAGCAGAAGTAACTTGTTCTTTAGTTGAGATTTTTCAGGTACAGAGTTGGTTTCAGGAGAAGCTGAAGCAGCAAAGTCAACCCAAATACAAGACTTTACCATCTCCACCTTTGCAGATTCTTGACTTGTCAAATCCTAATTTTGCCCGAAATGATGGAAATGCTGTAAATGTGGGGAATGCTACCTATGTTCAGAGACGAAAAGGTTTGTGTCATTTTCTTGTGTGTCATTCTTGATTCCTTTAGTTAACGCCTAATAACGCCTAGGGAACATTTTGATACACAGGTAAAGCTTCTGATGTATCTGATCTCGCTTTTGAGGCTAAATCAGCAAGGGACGACGCATGGTGAGAACCTTTCCTTGCTTTGTATTCCATATTTGCTTCAACTCTTGGATTTTGCAAACTGCACAAGTATATAAACATACATAGTTTGATTGTAACAAGCAATGCCCTTACCTTAGTACATGCCAGTGTGGAGTTATCTATTCATAAGCCTAACTTTTGAACATGTAAAATACCTCTGCTGTTTTATATCTTTGCTAATTTGCTGGAATTCTGGTCTTTCAGGTATGACGTGTCTTCGTTCCTAACTTATAGAGTTCTTCGCACTGGTGAACTGGTAAGGTTCTTCTCTTTTGTTCAATGCCTGATTTGTTTGCAACTGAGAGTGTCTGCAACAGGAAGTGCGTGTACGTTTTTCTGGGTTCGACAACCGACACGATGAGTGGGTGAATGTCAGAACATCAGTGCGTGAGCGGTCTATTCCTGTAGAACCATCAGAGTGTGGGAGAGTGAATGTTGGAGACCCGCTTCTATGTTTCCAGGTAAGGCTGACTTTGATCTAATTATGAAGGATGGAACCTTTTTATCAAAATTCTAAACATAAGAATTCAAATTTGGAGTGTTTAATGAGCAGGAAAGGGAGGATGAAGCACTCTACTGTGATGCTCATGTTGTGAATATCAAGAGAGGGATTCATGATCACGGGAGATGTAACTGTCTGTTTCTTGTTCGCTACGATCTTGACAATACAGAGGTACGAAGTTTGATCTCAACCTTTATATTGGATGGTGTGGGAAGTATTCAAGAAGTTGCGTCTTAATGCATGAACAGGAACCGCTGGGACTAGATAAAATCTGCCGCCGACCTGATGAGTGAATCTGTTTGGTTTTGAAGTCAGCTTTGGAAGAGATAATATATGACTGACCCAGAGGAAGGAATAAAATGCTCATGTATAGACCCATTACCCAAGGGTCCTGGGATTGTGTATTAGTTTTTGCTGTCAATTTAGGTGGAATAAAGTGCAGAAAAGGCTTTAGAATTGTAAATGGAATGATGATGATATAATGTAGCAAAACCCAAATGCTTACCCAGTTTATCCCCTTTGTAAGGTAACATACACGTCTCTTTCTTGCGAGCAATGTAACAATGCACAATGTAAAGATGATGATACAATGTAAACATACACGTCTCTTTCTTTTGCTTCTGGTATCGAAGATATTGTATAATAGGCAGGGAAGTATGTTTTGCGGGCTTCAGGTTATTAAGATGAAGATGTGCCAAAAGAGCTCATTTATCACAGAAAAATAGAATCTGAAAAGGACTCTGTGCGGGAAGCAATGTTACAAAAAAATGCTCAGTATTTTCAATTCCACAGCAATGATCCAAAAAGCACCACACTGTAAATTATATTTTCTTCATAATCCCATATGGAGTAATCCATACTCAACTTTATAGGCAAAAGAACATTGCTTGTAATGGATGCAAACCCGTCCCTAATCCCTATCTGTTTCTCTCAGGCAGTGTATACTCACTCCTTAAACATACTGTTTATTTGGCTAACAAGATAAGATTTGAGCCAAGAACAAGAGAGCTAAAGAGACATGGAAACTACCGGTTTAGCCATCTCCTCAATCGGGAAGCCACATTCTGAGGAGGAGGAGGAGGTGGAATAAGAACATCAAGAATGGTAACTCTCTCTTTTGGAGTCAATGGGACACCTCTAATAAGGTTCAACGCCATGATGTGTACATTTGTCCTTTGCCTGTGCCTTTGGTAAGCAATCCCTGCAGCGGTACCTCCAGCAATAATAACCTGTGATACCAAACACCAGAGTCCATTAAACTAAACGTTCCCATGGAGGTTTCAGTTGTTATTAACCGCTAAAACTGACCGGTATCAGCCACAAGGCTGCGGTCTGCAAATCAAATTTTGGGGCATACAGCACTGTCTCTCCAAACTCATCCTCGAGCTTATTGTAGATCTCTTTGTCAGTTTTTCCAGCTCCTATCTCATCGCGGATCAACTGCAAAAACTCAGGTGCATCAGAGGAGTAGACAGCAAAACTAGATTCAACTCATCCTTTTTTGGAAAACTTGAGTAAAGCATTCACCTGTCTAAGGAGAATGGCGATATCTGCCTGCGAGTCTTCAATGGACTGACTCCCACACTCAGTGCAGCGAACATTGTGGCTAATGTTTCTGGCCCGAGCGTCCAGCATCTGAGCCTTCTTCCTCTCTTCGTCTGTTTTCTCCATTGCGCTGAAAGTTTCATGATATGAGTATTGTTCGTTTTCATAGACGCATTTCGTCGAACACTTTGTTGACAACAGAGCAAAAACTACTCAAGAGACCCAAAACGTAGGAAAATGTTAATTAAATTATGAGGGATAACCTGGGTGGATAGGAAGCAAGAGAGATCCGGGAGACCGCTTAGTCCGCCTAAATTTCAAACTGGAGCTTAAAAATTAAACCTTTAGCTTGGAAATTTCTCCTTGTTCTTGTAAAAGATAAACCCCTGTCAACAATTCTTCGCCAGCGCCGTTTAGAAAGATGCCGGTGGATCTGCGGCGGGTGAACAAACCGGCTCCGAGTGTGAGATCGAGAAGGCGCGTGAAAGAGCGTAACTGCTTCCCGCGTGTAGTAGTGCTCGAGAGCATAATAAACATGGGCCATTCAAATATAAATGTTGGGCCTTGTAATTGCATTAAACTGACTGACTAAGACAAACAATCTTTGGACCAAAAAAATGACCAAAACAAAGCGAGATTGAAACAAAACCACCACACTGATTGCTGCTATAAGCTGAATTGGTGTTGGTGATGGGTCTGCTCTTCTTCTTCTTCATCACTCGTCTCTGTGGAGTATGGGTGAATGGAGGCTAAATGGGTTTTATCTCCCTCACTCTTCTGTTATTAAGGACGATGATCTTAAGGCAGTCTCAATTCTGATCCTATGGAGATAGGTAAGTGGGCGTGTGGTCATTATCTGTGATGACCAATAAAGCATGAAGTGTTAGACAAGAAAAAAATGCAGTGAAAGATGTGTACATTCATTGAAATATCATAACGTCCATATAGCTTCATCTTTGCTGAAGGAACAAACTAAACAAAAGAGAGAAAGCAATCATTCTCTTTATCCTCTCTGCTGGCACTGGCTTCATACACAGAAGCTACCAACAAGTCAACAACAAACGTTTAGGTTGACTGTTAATGCGTTTGATAAACCGAGAACTGATAAAACTATACAATTCAATTTGAGATTTAAATCTGCAAGAACAAATAGAGAAGACACATGCCTGCTAACATTAGCATGTCTCCCTGCATTCATCTTGAATTTGAAATTGAATAGCAAAAAAAAAAAAGAATCAATGGTTCAAGGGATATACGCATAAAAAGCAAATCACATGAGAGAATGGCCTCTTGTCTTTCCATTTCATCAAGTTTTGTGTCCTACAGGCGATACATAAGCTTTGCCACCATTGCCAATGGAGACAAAGGTCCAACTTTAAGCACAACGCAACAAACAGAAGCAACGCAAATGGATTCGTAACTTGTTAAAGGCTAATGCTTTTTATTTATATACACGAGGGAGTTTGAAAATGTGAGTCTCTTAGACAAATCCTTCAACCAAGATCGGTTTCTTGTCCTCTTCTTCGTCTTCTTCACTCTGATCCTTCTTCTCCCTGCTGCTCTCAACACCTTCGATGTCTACATCCTTCAAACCATCAACGCAGCTCTTCCCTTCTCCTCCTTCGCCTGCCACCACCAAATCTCCGGCCTGTTCTGTTTCAGCCAACTTCACATTGCCTTTTCCAGTTAGACACGGCCCAGTAGTATCCTTTTCATTTTCCCCGCCGACAATGATCGTGTCGGAAGCTTCGGGAATCGGATCCGCTACACAACCGCCTTCCTCCTCGTGATCGAAAAGCGAGGCCGCGCGTGACTTCACTGCGTCAGCGGCTTTGCGAAAGGCTTCCTGTATAGATTCCGGCGGCAGAGCACAATCTTCGAGTCCGGCGTCTGCAGGTGCCGGCGGGAGGATCTTGTCGAGCAAGCCTACTCTTTCTTTCGTGGCCTCCATAGATGCAGAGTTTCAGAGCTCTCTTCCGAGAAACGTGAACCCTAATTTTAATCTTTTCGAGGGGATGGGAAAGGCGGTGACAAGGGTATTTCTGTCATTACAGTAATGGTTGGATCAAATTTACAAAATACCCAGAATTTTGGTGAGGCCAAGGTTCGACACCTAGCGATACCATATGGAGATGAGTTATTTTGGTGAGGCCAAGGTTCGACACCTAGCCCAGCATTTATGGACTTGATTGCGAATTTGTAAACACATTAATGAAAATGCAAATCACGAAGGGAGAGAATTAAAAGATCGCTTACCATCTTCCCGGGAACGCTCACCGGAGAAACGTACGCAATCGACAGGTGTCACCGGAGAGAATCCATTACTGCTGATTCCATCATTTCCTTGACCGAAGTTAGTTGTCCAGGCATCGATTCTCTCTCCCTCTGCTTCCTTTTCGTCGTTTCAGAACCAGCTCATCTTTTCTTCGATCCCGACGTATTTCAAAGATCGGGTCCTAATTTCCCGGCTTGGCAATCATCTAAGGAGTGGCATATTAGATTCATGTGAGTTCATTGAAGGAAGGATTGGGCGTCTGAGAGATAAGAGAGGGAAAGGGCTTTGATTCAACTATGAGCACCCAGAGGCAGGTTGTAACAGTTCGGGACCTGGTAGAGGAAGCCAAGAAGCGGATTGTTATCGTGGTGATATGCATCGTCGGGCTGTCTTACCTCTTGTCGCGTAAGTTTGGTGTCCTACCTCTGCGTACTATGAACTCTTGGGTTATCTTCAGTTTCGGTTTTGGAGCTGATTTTATTCTGTACCAAGAGTTTCGAACTTGATGAGCTTTGTTATTTTTAGGAGGCATTGGTTCATTGGTTCATTAGCTAGTAGCTAACTTCTGTGTTCCACTCTAGTGTTTTTTTCCCCTCAGCAAGCTCTAATGAATATTCACCTTCGTTTAAATGTCTGCAGTGACAAGTTCTTCGGTTTGGGTCAACCTCCCTGCTGCTGCGTGCTTGATCATCCTCCTCCGTTATTTCTCATTCGATATTGAAATGAAACGAAAAGCTGCAGCTTACAACAACAAACCTTCGTCTCTGAATGCACCAACGCTGAAGAAAATACCCGAACTCCCTAAAGCAGCTCCACGGTCTGACTGGAGAAGCAAAGTGAACTCTCAGGTCGTGGAGGATGCAATTGATCACTTCACCCGTCACCTCATTTCTGAATGGGTACTAGATCTCTGGTACTCCCGCATAACACCCGATAAGCAAGGTCCTGAAGAGCTCGTGTTTATTATTAACGATATTCTAGGGGAACTTTCACGGCGATTTAGAAACGTAAATCTTATTGATCTATTGACAAGGTCTGTTCTTCTTAGTGTCTTCTTCTCTCAGCTTGAGTTTCTGTTACGATCGCTTCTCTAAGAAACTATACTCTCCGATTAATTTAGGGATCTAATTGATATCATATGTCGTCGTGTGGAGCTTTTCCGCGAGTGTCAAGCAAAGATTGAGAGAAAACAAAGGAAAAGCCTCAGTTTTGAAGACCGAGACTCAGAACTAAGACGTGTGATGGCCACTGAAGATAAATTACACCCTGCATTATTCTCTCCTGAATCCGAGCATAAGGTCTCTCCAGTCTTAGTTGCGATAGGCTGTTATGTAGAGTTTTATGATGGATATTTTACCACTTTATTGCTACCAGATGGTGATATTATGGTCACTATTTTGCAGGTTCTGCAGCATATAGTGAACAGTCTCATTTCACTTACATTTAGGCCAGAGGACCTACATTGTGCTTTTTTCCACTATACCGCGAGGGAGCTTCTTGCTTGCTGTGTGATGCGACCAGTCCTAAATCTAGCCAATCCTCGGTAAACTATTACCTCTTTACACCACATTTTGTTCCTCTTATTCTCACCTCAACGGACCTCATTTTCTCTACCAGGTTCATTAATGAGAGGATTGAAGCTGCTGTAGTTTCAAGAATAAAGACTAGTGACAGACCTAGTGCTGCAGAAGAGGCTTCTAAATCTGAAGATCTCTCGAATGTTTCTCCTGATCATTTTTCTAGATATCTGGACCCCTCTGTCACAGGTGTTGAGCTTGTGCAATTGAAAAATGAACAGCAGAAAACTTCTAAAAGGAAAAGCGCTACAGATAAACAGCATGTAACAGATTCCAAAGATCCATTGCTTTCAATGGACACTCGATCGTCCAGATCGTGGAACTCCTTCCCCTTAACTTCCAAAATAGGTGATGATAACAAAGATCCTCAAGGACATCGAGGAGGAGAGGGATGGGGTGATGTATTAGACATGATGTCACAAAGGAAAACTGAGACCCTTGCTCCTGAGCATCTCGAAAGCGTGTGGGCAAAAGGAAGAAATTATAAAAAGAAGGATGGTGAGAAAGTTGTTGAGCGAGTGCCCCCGAGATGGTCTAGCAAGGAATCGTGCAGTGATGGTAACTTCAATGAAAAAACTGCGAATGCAAGAGGATCCAGTCAGCGTAAAGTCGTAAATGCAGACAGTCACATATCAAGTTATTCCTCTGATGAAGAGGACGAGGAGCAAACAAAGAGTAGTCATTCTTATACATCCGAGGATGACGAAACGGTAACAGGTCTAAACAGTCCTGGGACTCGAGTCTGGGATGGTCGAACAAAGAAAAATCTTAGTGTTTCACGGATACACCATCCACTTGAAAATTCTGGCCGCATTTTTAAAAAGACCAGTAAAGGGCGTGAACGTTATCAGCAAGCACCCGGGCATCAATCTGGAAGAAAAAGATCTAGAGTTTCTGGACACATTATAGGCGAAGATGATACCGATGATTCTGAAAATGATTCTCTGAGTAGATCATTCAGTGGAATGTCTGCAACGTCGTCTGCATCAAACTTATCAGTGGCAGAAAGTGACCTTCCCAATGCCCCTAGAAGTTCTTTGTTGGTTGATTCCTTTGCCAAGCTGAGATGTGAGGTACAGTAATATATCGGTTGTGCATCCAAACATCCATAAAGCTGCAGACAATTATGTCCGTATTCCATATCATACGTTGTATAAATTTAGGTTCGTCTTGCAGGTTCTGGGTGCCAATATTGTGAAGAGTAGTTCTAAAATGTTTGCTGTATATTCAATCGCTGTCACAGATGAAAGTAATCATAGCTGGTCTATCAAAAGAAGGTGATAGAATAATCTTATTACGGATCTCATGTTGGTTCTTTGTCTTTTACATTATTAATTTATGTAAACTTTCAGATTTCGACATTTTGAGGAGCTTCACCGGCGGCTTAAAGTGTTTCCCGAGTACAATCTTCATTTACCGCCGAAGCATTTTCTATCAACAGGCGTGGACATACCTGTTATCCAAGAGCGATGTGTACTACTTGATGGCTATATCAAGGTCAAAACATCATGTCTCTTATTTCTAGTCTCTGTTCATGCTTTATACATGGTCTTTTGTATATATTTTACTTTTTTTTTCTACCGGAATTGGTTTTTTGATGAGTACTGTGAATTAGCTTTTGTGTTTTCATATTCTGGTAGCTACTTTGGATTTCTGAGAAGCTGATACTGAATGTTCTTATGAAAACTTCACTATCTTCTAAGCTAGTTGTCATTTTACGCTGAAGTAGAGTCAGGCCTGTTTTGATCTACTGAAGTTATGTACTTTTGTATTTTGATCTGCTCAAGTAGCTAGTGCTTGAAGCTTTGTACACAGTTGCTTTTCACATGCCTTCTAATCTTCCACGTTAACTAAAATGTGAATGAATTGCTTTGCATTGAAGTGCTTCCCCAGTTTTCCTTAATGTGCGAATTATCCTTTCTCTACTTTCTTCAGAAGCTTTTGCAGCTACAAAGAATTTCAGGATCAATTGAAGTTTGGGACTTCCTCAGTGTGGATTCTCAGGTAGGTTCTCTTCTGCTGACTCAAAGATAACTGGCGCTGACAAATTCTGAATGTAGAAATTGTTGCTGCTGTACAGACTTATGCATTCTCAAGTTCTTTCTCAATCATTGAGACTCTGACGGGTGAGTAATCCATATCACAATTGGATTTTAATTTTAATTCGTTCGCTATAATTTATTGTCATTAGTAAATCGTTTCAGTGAAACCTGTCAGTAAGACATCTACTGTCGCTACAAATATGGCCAATATGACTTCAGCAACGGCAGGTTCTCCTCCTTGGAGAGAAAATCTGACTTCAGAGAATGGGACAGGTCAACATTTGAGGAATAACGTTATGGTGGATGATGTGAAGTCAAAAGTGAAAGCTCCTGAAAATGATCATACAAAGACGCCTGATTTAGATGTTAGAAATAGCAAAGAGAATGGTGGGCTAAACGTGGGTACTGGACATGCTGATGATGTGGCCTGTGCCGGCCTACCCACTGAGGTATATTCAGCACCCACACTTGGCATCAGCCAATCGGGGATTTTTGTTTCTGATGAATACGTCTTTTGCCTTGTGGGAAACCGTGAGGCCAGTGCTTGTATTTCTATCTTGGTGTGTTTGTTGTAACCTGTCTTTCTTGCAGTGGGTTCCTCCAAAGCTAACATTACCCCTGCTAGACTTAGTAGATGTTCTCTTTCAACTCCAGGAGGGTGGGTGGATCAGGTGCATAATTTAATAATTCGGGGCCATGCTACTTTCTCTTTCTTAGCCAAGAAACTGGAGTAACTCTAATTGTCTATTTTTGCAAATTACAAGGCGGAAAGCTTTTTGGGTTGCCAAACAGATACTTCAACTTGGGATGGGTGATGCATTGGACGATTGGGTACTTGAGAAAATATGTCTTCTGCGGCGTGGAACTGTAGTTGCTTCTGGAATTCAACGGGTTGAACAGGTGAGAACCTCTACTTGAACTCCTTCCTTTTTGCACAGTGAGAGGTAGTGGCGAAAGTCAAGAGTGAATAATGGAAAAAGTATGGCTAACAGTGACATATCCCTGTGATTTATTTTGTCTTGTTATATTTCGATCCATGGTAAGATTTGAAAAAGATCTTTGGTATGACCTCTCAGATACTATGGCCGGATGGGATATTCATGACAAAGCATCCAAAAAGGCAGCAACAATCCGGGAGTTCTGAGGAGCAGCAACAAGAAGCAGAGAGACGAGCAAAGCTTGTTCATGAGCTGATGATTGGTAATGACTAATGAGCGTCCTGTCATCTGATACTATTTGGCATCAATGATATCTAAGCTTACATAAATGTTTGAATTGACCCTGAACGTGCAGAAAAAGCCCCTGCGACAATAGTTAGTCTTATAGGACAAAAGGAGTATGAACAATGTGCAGAAGATCTCTACTTCTTCCTTCAGGTAAACATTCTGCATTGTCTTGATTCCAGGTTGTGAGATGCTTGAGATCAAAATAATAGGTTTCATGGTTTAAATTGTTGTTGTTTCAGTCATCAGTGTGTTTGAAGCAATTGGCGTTTGACCTTTTGGAGTTGTTGCTACTATCGGCTTTTCCGGAAATGGAGCAAGCTTTCAAACAGTTGCACTACGAAAAACACCTCTTTGGTGAATATACACCACCAAACTGATTACTTGATGTGTCCATTTCCATATTACATGGAGTTTTGCTCCAATTCTTTAAACAGTAATAGCACGCATGCATTTTCAATGATATACGATTGATGAGAGACAATCTGGAATAGAATTGCAGACGAAAGAAATACAAGAGCAAAAAAAAGAAAAAAGTACTTTCTCCTTCCAAAAGAATTTAAAAAGCTACATCAGAAGCAAGAAACAAATGGCAAAACGCAAACTGAACAATGCCTAGGAAGAAGCAGCTGCAGCCTTGTTTCTTGGGGTGGCTTGTGTACCTGATCCACAATTCCATCAATCAGATTGAGCAAGTCTAGGATTATATAAAAGGAGAAAAAAAGGGTCAAAGTGTGGATTTACCTTCTCTAAAGCCAGTCTTGAACCTGCGAGGGACATTGCGGAGATACCTCATCCTACCAGTTCCTGTTGTCTTTCTTCTTATTGCCTTCACGCTCCAGTTATCTGCCCGACATAAATTCCAGGTTTCTTTCACAAACTAATAATCTCCATGATCAGACTCTAAATACCATTACAGAGAGTAAGAGAGAGAGAGAGAGAGTACATGTCCTCTTTCGAGCAGCTGGATAAGCACAGGCCGAGCAACGACTCTTCTGGATGTGGAAGCTCCGGCGACCACACCTCACACAGAGCGTGTGTGACTTGTTCCTCCTCTTACCAAAGCTGCCCGTTCCCTTACCCTGCCATTTCCAAAGCACCGGTTATACATGAAGTCAAACATCAGCTTACACGGAAAAAAATGCCACTAGATTACCATTGCCGCAGATGCAAGGACCGATCAAAGTTTAATTTTGCTCTACAGAAATCTTTGCGGCTCCGAGAAGACGACCACGTAGTGTCCTTTTAGGGTTTTTCCCTATCCAAAATGGATCTTAATCGGTTTACCGCCCTAAACGTGGGCCTCTTTAGTGGGCGTAATGGGCCTAGCTCTGATCTTAGCCCGAGTCAACTGGCATGTATGAGAGCAGTGGTGGCAATGATAAGTAGGGGACCATTTGAACACTGCTTATCAATGTGATGACGATTTCTACCTATAAAAGTGGACAACACAATGAACAAGATGACACCTTCTTAAAGTCTGACATATCAGCTTCCTTCTTCAACTACTACATGCCACGGAATGAATGTTAGGTTTCGTTCTGATCTCCCAAATGAAATAAATATGGTTATCCTCTCAAAAAAATGAGCAGCAAGAAAGATGATGAAACCTACAGCAAAATCAATTCAGCGAGTTGGTCGTTTCTTGAGGAAGACCATTTGGAGCATCAAGTCCACTATATGCTCTGGTGATTACAAGAATTTACCTAACACTCCTCTCTTGAGCCCCTTCTCCTGCAGTCGCCGCTATCCACAAGGTTCCCAAACTAAAGAAACCTACACCGTTATCTGTTGTGACACGGCTGTGACAGATAACATACATGAGAAGAGTCTCAATAACCAACATAAAAAGAAACAGAAGAAAGTCGCAGCGCCATTCGAGGATGCAAAGAAAAGAGGTGACGCTTTGGCGCAAAAGATGAAAGATCTCAACATGGTGGATCTGAGAGATGTGGATCACGCATTGGATGTACGGGAAGCGCTTAGATGCTATTCAAGCATCAGAAGCCCTGTGTACCTTGACATTGTTGACAATTTCTTTACGGACATGTATTACGAGTTCTCTGATCCTCGCACCTCTGCTACTATCAATGGCTCAAGAAGAAAAGCAGGCTCCTTCAGGCTCTAAGTCCATCTCTATCGGCTTTGCTTTTCATCTATAGAGTATACACTTCTTAAGAAGAGTTGTTATCCATTACACATACCACTTTGGTAAAATCACATACCACTTTGGTAAAATCACATGTCACCCTCAGTTTCTACCTCATCTTGTAGAGTCAAAGTTTACGCTCCTATTCTCAACTATCAATGCAACATATTTACACCCTCAGGTTAATGACAACAATCAGTTTCTAATACTTGATCCGGAGTTAGAGAACTACGACAGAAAAAGGTTATTGACTGTACTCCAAAATGATTTTAGGGTAGATAACATTTTTCCTTTTCATGAAAAAATGGGGAAAGCAAACATATGTATAGAGAGCGAAGTTACTCTTCAAATATGATAAAAGTTACATCATCACACGATTTTCTGTTTTAACTTGATAAAATTTGCATTTTATTACATGCTTGCTTCATGGATAAAAGTATAAAACGGATCATTTCTTGCCGCTCTTCTTAAGTCCCGAACCTCCAAAGGATCCCTTCTGCGATGCCTTGGCTCTAAGCTCTTTAAGCGCCTGTTTTATCATTGTCATTCAAAATAAAATGGGTCAGGCTTTCGGTAACAAATGATCACTGCATTTCCTTCTCATGCGAAAGGAAAGGCTAAAGAAGAGTCTTTAACTTTATTTGGTGGAAACAAAGTAAACAAAACATCCTAACTATGGGCAAATGATCACTATTTCATCACAGTACGAAGAAACTGGTCCGTATCATCACAGAAATCTGTTGTTTTAAAAAGAATCTATAATGGAAAGCTAAACTAAAAAACAGTTAATAAAACGACCCAGCTTGTTGCAGACACCAGGTATAATGTTATAATTAGTGTCAGTTTGATTAGTTGACCAAACTGACAAAGTGGCACATACTCATGCGTAACCTTTACAAAAACCCATGTCTCTAAAGTAGAAGCTTCTCTTGTGTAGATAAAATCTTGATTAGTAATTCATTTATTTCCATTAAAAGAGGAGCCCAAACATAGAAGTAGGTACATTTTTCGAATCACAAAGCATAACATAAACAAGAGGGGGAACAAGACAGAGCACCAGAGTTGGAACTAACCTTTTCCTCATCTTTCTTCTTCTGAATGTTAGCTAAGTCGGTCTGCATTGATGCCAAATCAATATTCCAGATATTAGAGTGCAAAAATGAATGTCAAAAATCAATGATTCACGAATACTAGGCAAAAACTCAAGTGAAGAAGTCGAGAGTGTGCTCTTAAAACCACTGGATTAAAATTCGACTAGAGTATAAATCATTGAGTCAGAGCAAGAGAGATGATTCTGTGTCATTGTGAGTTTATAAATATATAAATAATTCAAGTAAGTTGCATAATCAAAACCAGATCCAGAGAACAGTAGCATCGTTTGATTCGAGGCCTAAAGCTAACAATTTAAAAACGATTTAGTTGAAGACAAATCTACAGAAAATCCAACTCTTATTGAAAAGAGGTTTTAAGTAGAGTCACCTCGTCGTATTCCTTCTTATCAGCTTTTGGCTGCTTCAAAGGTTTCGCCTTTCCTCCTGTTTAAACGAAATAAAAGGTTAGCAGATCGTAAACTAATGTCTTTAATTCCTTAATCGGAAACAAATCACCGAGACAAAATCGTATAAATCAGAAAGAAGAACCTAAATCATTACTACTGAAACTTCCATACCTTGCTTTGAAGACATGATTGGGTTGGTGAGCTAGGGTTTGATGTTGATCTGAGAGAATTGGGGGAAAAGGAGTTGAGAGTTGGCAGACTATAAAACTATGTATTCGATAGAAGAAGAATCTCTGATCCGGACTAGGGTGTATTATTATAAAGTGTTCGTAGTAACAACGCAACCCATAAAATGGGCTATGAATAATTATGGCCCGTTAAGAGGCCCAAAAGCTTCCTTCTGAGTATTTAGGCCCGCTAAATTCTATTTTCCTTTTTTGGTCAACCTAGGTCACAATGTATTTTATACGCGAAATAATAATAACACGGATCGATTATTGACCTCAAGAAAATTTTCGTGTTATTTTGTGAGGACTTTTCTGTATTTACATATTAAAATAAAGGGTTTGTTCGAATTAGGCTGCTCCATTCGATTCAACGCCCAAAACCACTGAAGAACGCCTCTGCAGCTGACAGTGATAGGGTTCGGGTAAGCGAGAGCTCTGTTCATAGTTTTCCCGCGATTCTTTTGGAGCGACTCCTATTTCGATTACTCGATGTAGTTTCTTAATCTAGGTCTTCGATTTACGGAGCTGCTCTTAACTTTTCAGGTTTCTAGAGAGAATTTATGGCGCCAGGTGACGCAGTAGAAGCGGACTATGAGAGTGACCCCGAGGAGCTGAAGCGCTCCTTGACGGCGAGGAGGAGAGAAGCGAGTGATGACGACGAGGATGATGATGCTGCTGCTGCTGATAGAGATGTTCAAAATCAGAGGGCTGAGATTGATTCCGACCTATCTGATGAACAGATTGGTGCTGTGAAGTATGGTAAGGATGAAGATGGGGAGGATAGTTATGAGGACGAGGAGGAAAGTGGTGCTCTTGATGATGACAAGAGTAGTAGTATGGTGAAGGCTGCTGGTGATATGGATGGACAGGAAGATAAGGAGAAGCAACAGTCTGCAGTGCCCACAGGTGGAGCTTTTTATATGCATGATGACAGATTCCAGGAAATATCTGCCGGTGGAAACAGGTACACTCTCTTTACTGTGTGTTTGCTTTTCACAGCTTTCTCCATCTATCGTGAAAATGCTTTTATGGAGAGATGATTGACTCAAGTGTGGAGTTTTTGGCCTCTTATTATCATGCAATGTTATCAAGTATGAAGGGGTTGAATAGCTTCGTTTGCTTTTGGAACAGGAATATTTTTCAGAATACTAATTAGCTCGTCCTGTCTACCTTTCTATCTGTCAATTCATGGTAATGTCGATTGATACAATTCCTTATTTTGATTTTGTAGGCGAATGCGTGGTGGAAAGAAACAGTGGGGATCTGGACAGGAAAGCAAATGGGGACATGACAAATTTGAAGAGATGAACACTCGGCAAAAACAATATGATGTAGAGCTTCTGTCTATGGTTTTTAGAACTAAAATTTTAGATCCCTCTATTTCTTATTTTATATACATGTATATCTGACCTATGTTCCCTTTTCTCGTATTTATGCACTTTCCATCTCTTATCCTTTTCCTTTCTTACTTATATTGCATTCTGTATATTCAGCAGAGGACTTCTAGAGGCCGATTCAGAGGTCATGGTCGGGGTAGGGGACAAGAGCGTGGATACGCTAGAGGGAGCAGTTCTGACGCATTAACCAGTAATAGACAGCAAATTTATATTCCTAAAGCTGTCTCACGAGGGAGAGGGACCAGGAAATTCGAGACTCACCTGAAGAACGGAAATCAAGCACATTCCGAGCAAAGCAAACAGTGAGTTCTTAAATTTTGTTTTCTCTAGTTGAGTGAAGGTTTATCTCTAATCTAATTGTACTTGTCTAATGAATTTGTTGGTTTACGGAATTCTAATAGGTCACAAAACTCTCGTGAGAAAATGTCACACCTCACTTCACGGCGTTCACCAACTGCCCCTGCTAAAACCGAGAATGAAGGAGCCCATGCCAAAAAGAATGTAGCTGCGTCAAGTTTAAGTTCCGCTTCTCCTCCTTTTTATCCTTCAGTGCCCTCCAGTAACGTGGTACATGGTATACAAGTTGGTATGGAAAGACTCCAGACAAGTGAAAGTGCCACACCTTCTGGGAAGAAGTATAGGAATACAAAATCCGGTTTTTCACCAGTTTGGACTGCCAAGACTTTTCAGTCCACTAGTCAAGGTAGAGGTGCACCTGCTGCTGGGAACATGTTTTACCCGCAATCTCATAACCAAGGTGACAGATTTTCATCACCAAAGCAACTTGATGGGGATTCAAAGGGCACTGGCCAAAGCTGTATTAGACCTTCCGGTCAGGGTTTTGATCAGCACTCTGCTGTTATCAGATCATTGTCTTCCTCTCCCCGGAAAACTAGCTCATCAAGAAATCAGTATGCTCCTGGTGAAATTGAATCTGTGTCCGAAACAGGTGCATTGATTGCTAAAGGAAAAGGGACTCTCCGGCCTAGTGGAAGCGACTCTTTTATGTATAGTGGATCCCAAATGATGGGGCGAGCAGAAAGTCTGGCATCCGGTGACAATTCTAATTTCCACACTTATCTGCCTGGTAAGTTTTTTGGATGACACTTCTCTTTCTAAAATTGATGAGTTGAAAGAAAATTTTCAGATTCAAATCATGCATGGTGTTGAAATTGAACGTTATTGATGCCGAGTCATTTGGCCTGGTTGTCCATATGTACTCTTTTCAGAGCCTGTTGTACCAACTTGGGGATAATCTTCTTGCTATTATTTTCTTTGGTGTCTGACTAATTCTTAGATTATTGCATATTTTTCATGATTAAATTCAAATGCAAATGCAGTTATGCAATTTGGTGGTCAGCATGGTGGGGTTCCGGCTTTTGGAATGGCTTATCCAGGATACGTCCAGACTGAAAATGGAAATCCGGAGATGACATGGTAAGCTTACTCCTTCCCCCTTCTTGTTGAACTTTTTCGATGCTAGTATCAGAAGTTCTTGGTTATAACTAAGCAATTCAAAGAATTAGATATTGTGCGTAAGTTAGCTGAATTTTCGTATTTTTCGTGATTTTATATGCTGTCCCATTTAATCACCTTTGTGCGAGCCTACATGCTGGAAAACAAAACCTGTGATGGCGTAATATCATTAGAATGGTTACTTTTATTTTGAATACTGTGTTGTTCGTATGCTATTGTCTCTTGATCTATATCTAGTTCCTGATTTTGTTCTTTCGCCTGCTTGCTGCTGAAATCTGTTTATATGATTGGCAGGATGCCAGTTTTAACTGGTCCAGGAGCTTTAGGGGCTTCCTACAGTGCACCATATGCGGCTAACCAATCACACAAGCCAGGGTTACCTTCCTCTTCGGGATCCTTCAGGTTTAGAGATTAGTTACCTTCGTTTTCTTAAATGTTCTTAATGCAAAAACAATTTGAATAGTGTAGAGCCTTAACTAACGCAGAATCATGTGATATTTATAAATTTGCATTGTGCTTTTCTCTTATTAAGACCTACTGCATATGTTTGGCACATATTATATATTTATTTATATTTGCAACACATGCATTTTTAGGTTCTTAATCCAGTTACCACTTTTGCAGCAAAGACAACAGTACAAATAACCTTAATGACCTGGACAAACTCATGGAAAGGCCTGGTTAGTCATATTGCAATACTTGCTCATGCTGTTATAATCCTAAATTTCTAATGGTTACGCATCAGTTGTTTGTGTATAGTGTTATTAGTTTATTACCCTCATTAGGGGATAAATTTTGCATTATTGGATTTTATTTGGATATGTCAAAGAGATTGGACCTTTTCTTGCATTTAAAAGAAAGAAATCATAATGAAAAATTATGTGGTTGGATGTGATGGATAATTAGCACAGATAAATATTATGATGAATGATGTTTCAACAGACACTTTTTTCAAAAAATATTTTTCCCATTAGAATCACAAAACGGCCAAAATGAAGGAGAGTCTCAGCTGCTAAAATGAGATTGATTGTGTGATCGTCATTTCTGAAGTTGAGCTACTTTCCATCTATGTAGAGGTTGCAGGGAGTGGGGTTTCACAACGGCAAAGCAACAACCCAAGCAAGCAGCCTCGTAGGTGAGCTTTTGAAGTTAACTCAAACCTACTCGGTCAAATTGATCACCGGTTGATATGAAACCATTTAGGATTAGGAACTATGATGCATTATGTGTACAGATTTGACTTGCAGTAACTGCATTCATCGACTAAAGGTCGAATATCTATATAGGATTCATGTAGAGTAAGCTTTGTGAAATTTGATCCGATCATGAAAAAAGAATAGCTGCTTGAGTTGTCATTGGTGTATATGCAGGTACTCGGAGATGAGCTTCAGCAAGCGATAAAATTTGTGAGAACTTAAGAAGAGAGTTTAGGGTTTCCGTGGCGCAGGGCCCTGTTGCTTCTCCAAGATTCGTTACAGAACACTTTAGGCCGCAATTGTTCCTGAAAATCTTAGGTAAGTGATTCAAAACTATTTATTAATTACGGGGGATAGTGACAGAGTAATAGGAAGATGGATGTTGAATTGTGCTTCTTGTTGTTGCAGTTTTATAAGGAGGGAAAGAACAAAACACAATACTACGACTACTAGTAGCAAATAGAATGGAGAAGGAATGTGGTGGCTCATATAAAGCTATGGGGATGTATCTATGCGTGCTTTGTATTTTCGGTCTTCTGCTTGTTTGGTAATTTACCATTTACGCTATTTTCAGGAAAGTAGTTGTCCTAAGCCTTGGTCAGCCTGTTTGGTGTGTCTTTTATTCTTTTCGAGAATCTAATCTAAAGTACTCTGTTTTGAGCATGTAAATATTTGTTCCGAAGGTACACTTGGATTTATTTAATTTTCTTCCTATGTAATCACATCAACTGGAGCTTTGCAAAAATCTTGCTACAACAACGATAGTTGCTTCAGAACTCGGAAATTCATAGATTTTGGAGCAACGAAATGCTTTTTGATGGTGATTTTGATGGAAGAATGAAAACTTTATTAAATTAGATTCTTCTTGATCTCACAATGCCAATGCTGATAGACATCTGAACCACTCATATTTTGACAACTGAGGCGCATTAGGATTAAGCGCCAGTAAGCAGTCTTCGATTTGGACAAGTTATAATTTTGAACCGAGCACAATTTGCACAGGTGAAGTGCCTTCCATAGTACCAGACAAACACTTAAAATGGTTGATGCAACGAACGATTCCATGAACTCAGAAACAAGACAAAAAATAGCAACGAAAAATTTACAACATAACGGGTCAAGCTGCATCGAGAGTGCAGCATAAGAATAGAAGCAACCAACTACCTAATCCCAAGAAGAAAGCCAATAAACCAAATGAGATGAGAAGATTCTCTGCTCCACAAGAAGCTTTATTTTGTTAACCTGATCAAACCCACTTATCAGATCATGCACAAACTGACGACGGTTGATGGTACAGCCCAGCCGCATCATTCGTAAGTCGCAGCTTGTTCTTCCTCCTCCTCTTCTTTGCCACAATCACAAACCCTTCACCTCCATTTGTCTCATTTGCTTTCGCACCACTCTCCTCTTCTCTACTATAAACTATCTCAGTTACTGCACTATCCTTCGCGGAGATATCTCCTGACTCGGCTTTTGGTTTCGTTTTCCTCTGACCAGCTGCAACTTCATGGGATGACTTTACTATGAAGCTAAGTAGGATCTGCCTAGCAAGCTCTCGGTTCTTCAAAGCAGCTACGTTTTTATCAGCCTTTAGGCAACTGCTGGAGTCGACGGATACATTTGCATCTTTCTGCACAGGTCTCCTCGGAACAAACTCTGGTGCGTCTGGATTCATGCTTCTTTGCATCCCTGCAACATTTGAATGATTAGCAATGTAATATGGTGGCACGTGAATCCCACATGAAACTCCAGCCCAAGAAAAAGGGTCTGCAAACATAGTCGGGGAGTAGCCTGTTATTGCTGCTGCGCTTTGCAGATCAATAACCAAGAAACCTCCAGGATTATAAGGCTCTGCGGTGGCTGATAGCTTTCTTCTGCTTATATCAGAAGCCTTTTGCCTATGACAGGACCCCAGATCCCCTTCAGACTCTGACGTTAAATTTTCCACTGACTCACCACTTTCTTGTGATTCTTGTTTTTCACTGGGAAGCTCAGAAGCCTTTTGCCCATGATAGGACCCCAGATCCCCTTCAGACGACGTTAAATTTTCCACTGACTCACCACTTTCTTGTGATTCTTGTTTTTCACTGGGAAGCTCTGTGCCTTCGATTGGCAAATCCAACATTAAAGTGTCAGACTTGCTTTCTGCTCCAGTTGACGCACTTGAAATCCTGTATATCTGAGTTTCAGTGCTCTCCAAATTCAGTTCTAATTTTTCTAACGTTGGCTTCAGAACTGTACCTGGTGGTGCCAAAGCAACCTCTTTGTATGAGAGAGACTTTGAAGCCAACGTAGTAGTGGTCACAGCAGCAGAACCAGAAGCCTTTAACTGTGGCTTAGTTGAATTTGTACTGACATCTATCTCTGCGTTCTTCAGAGCCCTATGGGATGCTGACTTAGAGATGGTGGGTTTTAGAGTTGTTTTCTGCAAGGGAGAAGATATGTTCTGTTGCTGAACATCCTGTCTCCCATTGAGATTTCTTCTATTAAGCGACATTCTCTTTTTCATAAGATCAGGCTGCCTTTGTCTGAATTTCCTTCCAGCACCATTTCCGGATCTCCCCTTTGAGTATGCCTCTTGCCAGCCCTCATCTAAAGTTGACTCTTCGACAGTTTGGCTATCTACATTTAGCCTGTGTACTACAATATCACCTGTCTCTATTTTGATCTCATCAACAACTGCATTAGGATCATTTACTTCGGTGCTACTCTTAATGACATTAGCTTCTGCCATATCGTTCCATGTAGCAATGCCATTCTGTGAAGCAACTCTACAGGTGTCATCATCAGCTGATGCAACACAATCATTGACCTGTAATACCTGTCGAAACAGAAGTAATGTCACACACCTTTGACAGGAAATCCTAGAGTGATATATCCATCTCTTTCTTTTCGTTTCAATATCTCAGATGTTTTTCTATTAGCGCTTGGAATGCCTTTAGATCTATATCTTTTGCTATACTCCAGTTTAGACATATATCTAGAATGCCAAGCATCGTAGTTTGAGTTCAACCTCTTCAAGCATAGTTCTAAACAGTTGACAGGTTTTATTAAAGTTTTTGTTTGATTAACAAAATCTAAAATGAGTGAAAACAAGGATCTTAGAAGTTTAGGAATTACCCTGACACGCCGCTGTTTCCTGTGAGCAACACTTCCTTTAGTGTCTGGATCAGAACTTATATAGTCCAGGAGATCTGATACACTGCAAGAAAGGTCGGACTTTGGTGCCAATGAAATAATTACCATATCCTTTATGTGTACTGGGAGTTTCCATTTAGTACCTAAGGTGGCCTTTGCTCGCGATGGAAGCATCAGGCTTTGGGATTCCATTTCGGGCTGCTTCCTGCTGCTCTATGGCTCTTGATTCAAAATATTCAAGCCATGCAGCAGCATCCTGTAATAGACAAATGGACAAAAAAAAACATGTATGTCTAAGAGTTCAACATATTCACTTTGTTACTTTGCTAGTACGAATATAATATTCAACTGAGATTGCATGGTTCCTAATCCTCAATGCGAGAAAAAAAAATTATGACAGAAAACCTAGGAATCATGAATTTTTATGCAAATGAACTAAAAACTTGCAGTAAACTAAAACCTAGGAGCAAATCAGTCACCTGTGTACGCAGGTCATCTGGTCCAAGTTTTGCTGTAAGTATCTGAAGTGTAGTTTGTTCATGTTGCACACTCAATGAATGTGCTTCCATGAACGAGAAAGCCACAGCTATTGCATGATAGCTTGCCGCTGTCTGGCATAGTAAAACACGAAAGCATGATTAGTTTAAGAACGGGCGCAAACTGAGGGGAGATAGATAAGGGAGGAACCTGAATATGGTCAGCTCCTAGCAATCTTTGATTGCACTTCAGAGCTTCGTGCAGGTATCTTAGAGCTAGATGATCATTCCCTACTTCTTTTTCCATCATAGCCACATTGATATATGTGGCAGCAGTATTTGGGTGAGATAGCCCACAAGTGAAGTGAAGAAGAAACAACGCACGGTTCACATATCTATGAACAGATAACAGTTAAAAAGGGTTAGAAAGATACCAGATAACATTCAAAAGGAGCCAAACAGGGGAAAGGTTGGACCATAACTCTTTAGTGAAAGGTGATGGAAAAGCAAAGTAGTAAGATTCATCTTTAGTGACTAAGTATAACAGATCAACATGCATCACTTACTTCAGTGCCAATTCAAAGTGTTGAAGACGATAATAAAACACAGAAAGATCCCCATAGCTTTTCATAGTGTCGGGATGGTCAAGACCAAGTTCTCTCTCATTTATATCTAGAGCCTTCTGCTGATATATCGTTGCCTGGTCAAAAGAGGATAAAACATCAGAGATGACGGTGCCTCTCATCAATTTATCTCTGTTTCTTTTTTTGTTAATAATTGGAAATGAGATTTGAAAAAGTTATATAACAGTGCCTAGAAGGGGAACATCAAACTTTACAAACTCTCTATTTGTTACTTGACATAATAATCAAATTTGCCATTTGGGAAGAAGATGATACCTGGTTAAAGTCGCCAGTGTGGTACAGTACAACTGAGAGAAGACTGTACGCGCAAGCAGTATTTCTATGATAAGGCCCACAGACAGCAATCATCTTGACTGATGCCTGGGAAATACAAGAAGTTAACATCTCTTGGATAACATTTCAGTTGGTTAATGAATAATGATCACGTGGCTATCAAAAGAATTGACACCTTTGTTCCATAGTTCACAGCATCATCTAGTTTTCCTTTGTCAAGAGCAAGTTTTGATGACTCCAAGAGTGTCCTTCCGTCAGATGAAATACACAGCACATGCTGGTCAAACGAACACATATCTTAAAGATCATTGTCTAGCATTTGAATCATATTTCTACAGACTAGAATCCAAACAGGCGTAGAAAAATAACAGATTGTGACCAAATCGCTATTATTCAAACTAATATTGGATCATGGAGAGACCAACCTTGCACACTGGTACCAAGCCAAAAATGTCAGAGCTCTTGAAGGGATTTGGAGAGTCGAAGTCATAATCTCTTGGAACTAGTTCTAACCCAACCTGTAAAAGCATGATATCAGTAGAGATCTATAATTGTTCTGCAAGCAGCAATACATAAACACAGAGCTACTTTACCTTCTGGCAGAGTCCTCGGAGGATGGAAGTTTTTTTCAAATGATTGAACTCATCTTTTTGTATCCAACCAAATTTTCTGGAGAGAAATTTCTGTAGCCATTGTAATCTCAGACAATACTCTTCACTAGGGATCCTATCACACCCTTCCAATTCACGGCGGCCAAGCATGAAATTTAATGAAGCAGCTACTGCCACAGGTAGCTCTGCCGTATTATTGACTGATGCAATAACCGCCCTAAGAAGATGCTTGAAAGCTCTCGTAATCATCTCATGAATACAGAGGGACTGTATATGAGGAAGTTTATCAGCAAGTTTAGCCTGATTCATAGGTATAGTGGACCAAAATACTCATTAACAACTATTTACCATGAACTACTTTTGACCAAAACAAAATCCCTCTAGATAAAAAAATTAGCTTTATTCTTTCAAAATCAAAATAACTTGGCTACAGGGAAAGGCGCTATTGACAAGGTAAAGGATTCTGACCACATGTCCTAGAGAACGCATTTGGAGCCCTCTTATATGCATGAAGTCGGTCATAGTGCGACCATCAACTGGAGAAAGCTCCAGTGACCCGAAATCTGCTACCTAATAAATCATTACAATGATTACTTGATAAGTATGGTTATAGATATTTTCAGAAATTTATATCTGTTATTTAACTAAACACATACCAGCCTTGGCAAAGCAATTTCATCATAGTATTCATATACCATCTTGATAAGCTCTTCTTTTGACTGTATCACAAAAAATATTCGAGTAAGCACCACGGTGTCCATCAGAGAATAAAAAAGAAATCATACATAAACAAAACCGGGAACTTATGCTCTCGTGGTTAATAGTGCAATTTAGAAGAAAAGCTAACCTTTAAATGGAGACCAGTTCCAGTTTCTTTTAGGCGAGAGAAAGCTTCTTCAGAAAGCAGTTCCCTCAGTTCAGTAAAGTGTTCATCAATGCTTTTCTGCCCTAGATCAGCCTCCCCATTTAGCTCGTGTAGTCTGATATCTTTTTCCTTTCCCTTTTCGTTCAAGGTACTTATATTTTCTGATTTCTTACTTTTGCTCTTTAGAACTTTAAATTGTTTTCCCAAGCCTTTGATTGAAAGTTCAGTCTCATCATTAGTTGCAGGCTTTCCACAGACGTCTATTTCTTTCTTTTGTAGATGCTGAACCCAGCAAGAACCGAGCTCCCATCTGATGGGTCTTACGGAAGACACCCTTTTTTCTTCTAGTTTCGTTAAGTTAATTTTCACTAACTCCTGTACAATATATCTAAAAGACTCTAAATCATCCGTATCAAGCTGTGAGGGTTGGTTCTCTCCAGATTTTCCAACACTATGGGACCTGTGAAGCTGAACCCTTAAGCTGCAATAAAGTTAACAACCAAGGTGGAAAAGAAAAGGTTAGATGCTGACATATTTAATTGTCTTTTCACAAAGGATGAGAATAAATTGTGAGGAAGCTTGTTACTTTTGTTAATAGTCACTCTATTCCTAGATTTACACAACACCGCAATGTTATAGATAGAGTCAGGAATAACCATTAAAAATAATTGCCCAAAAAGTAATGAAAGCAAGAGAGGCCCGCAACAAAATAGAACTTTTAATACGAACATGTACGATGTACAAAAATAAGTATATTCTTAGAAATCTACTTGGGGGCACACACCTGTTCAGGTTAAGAGCATTAGCTCCTCCATCCGGCAGGTCATCGATCAAAATATCACGGATCTCGGTCATTCCCTTCTGAATTTCACCCTTGACATTTACCACCGCTGTATATCCACAGTGCCTTACAGTAACTGTGCCTAAAGCCGGAGTATCCTGGAATTTTTTTTTTCATTGGTATAATCTTTAGAAGAAAACATACATGCATGTCAAAGTTAATGTATTGTGGACTATTACAACTCCACTCTAATCAGTCCTATAGGAAAATTGCTTATTGATGCGATAGTAATGTTAATGAGAACCTAACAGTCACTGTTTACATCATAGCAAAATGCTGATTGACACAAACAAACTCTTGGTGGAGAATCTAAGAACAAAGAAACCAGATTTTCACTTTAGACCCGGCCTTTGAAAACATCATTACTTTATTTATGCAATGGAGCTAAAAAGACGGATGTAAAACATAGCTAGTTCAAGGCCTATACCATTTGCATGTAGATAGCTGAGAAAAGGATGAGAAAACACTTACTTGAACAATCACACTCTCGTCAGCTGTTATCCCTTTTAACAGATTCCTTTCAGCAAGTTCCTTGGATGATGAAGCAAATGCTTCATTTTGAAATGTAGCTTCAGGCTTTTGGCCAAGGCTGGCTATATCACGTTTTACAGTAATAGACAAATCCCCAACATGATCCTCAAGAAGGATCGAGCCTACAGGGAAGTCCGTAGTCCCACTTTTGTGTTGATTAGCATCCAGCACGTCGCAAATGGCTCTAGCAGCTCTTCGCACAGAGGTATCGATAAACTGATTATGAAGCAAGAAAGCTTTCTTATCCCGAATAACCCTCTCCTCCTCAGTCTTGCAAGGAAGCATAGCTAATACAGAAAACTCTGCCGCCCAAGGTCGAAGATCATATTGACCATTTCGCCCCTGACCTCCACCATTCCCGCCCCATTGGCCATCCTCTGTTGGTAAAGGAGAAAAGGTTGAAGGAGAATCAGAAAGAGGAGAAGGTACAAGCCATGTATTTGTGCGTAATCCATACGGGAGGTTGCCAAACTGAAAACGAATGAAACCAAACTTCAAAATTGTTGAGCTTGAAAAGAAAAGCCTTGAAATAAAATCATTATCTAAAACGTGAAACAGCATTCACCTTATTGCGGTCGGTGAAAGCTTTCATTAGAGATTCATATGCCTGCATCAATTCCCAATACGATACAAGTTAGCTTCGTAGTGGAAAAGGTAGATATGTTCTGGAGAACATCTACAAGTTAGCCATGGTAAATAAGGTTGAAACAGAGGACCAAAACATAGAGGCAACCTTGGAAAAAGCATTGCTGACGTTCTGGAGCAAATCAACAATGGAATGGCAATGCGAGAGCTGTTTTCCAACAGCGAAGAAGCCTTTTACAGAAGCAATCACATGTATGACCTTCCCATTGCATATCTTAACCTTAAGTCCAAAATAGTCGCCATCACGCTTCTCTCCAGCTTCTTCACCATCGACTTTCTTCAATTCTGCGGATCAAAAATGTGAAGGAGAAAGAGGAAATGAGTAGCTGCAAGGACCAGTTTGTTCAAATGGCAATCAACAACCATAGAGAGAACTATAGTGAGTGTTGGGGGAACTTACGAAGAATCGGGGGAGAGAGGTGAGGAACGGCGAAAAACTCGTAAAATTGAGAAAGTTTGGGGGTGGGGTGGATAGCGACCATGTCGAGGCCTTCCGGCGCCGGTGATTGATTGGCATTGCCGGCGGTGAGGGATTTTTTCGGAGATTTGGCGGAAGCGGAGGAGAACCTGGTGGTGCATGCTATGATGTCTACGACTCTCCGTACCTGAGTCAAAGCTTGGCTTTCCTCCAGGTACTCCTCTGTGGCAAAACGGTAAATAACACAAAATCTTAAGGGCAACGATCAAAAAGTAAGTACAATTACGAGTCTGGTATTGGTTTGCTTCTAACAATTAAACAATGATTAGTGCCGTATCTCACTGTTACTGACACTCTCTGTGCCACTTATATATATATATAAAAGAAAAGGGAATGCGAATGTTGTGTTGGTAGCATTAATAAGACTATACTACTAATCAAGTAGGAAAATTTGTAGTAGAGATATATATATATTGACTTACCTGGAATCATGCGGAGGAAACAAGGCTTGAGGGAAACAACTTGGATGTTGTCACTCAATTTTTGCCCTTTCACCTAAACATTAACCCCAACCAACCAATTATCAGTCACATATTCTTTGATGAAAACTGATATCAACTTGACAAATGGTAGTAAGTACCTTATGGGAGAGAGAATAGTTGGTGAAATGGCAAGTCTCAACGTGAGACGCCAAAAGCCTTCTCACATCAATGATTTTGTCAGTAGAGACTCCCTTGAGAATCACTTGAGTTTCGTACGGAGTGGTGACTGTGATTTCAACCAGACTCGGCGCCAACACTTTCTCTTCTCTCTTCTTCTTCTCGCCTCCTTTCCCTCTGTTGTTCGATTTCCCTTTGCTTGACCTCGGTGCCATTGGTCCTTCCTTCATCCAAAAAAACACACACAATTAGATCATGTGTAAAGATAAAATAAAAAGGGAATCACAGCTCCACTAAACAAAACCCATGATCCGAATAGGTAAGGTACCTTGGAGCGGAGATTTCTGACCAGAGCTATCAAGAAAGAGCCTTGAGAAAGAAAGAGAGGGGGAAAGGATGAAGAGAGGATATATAAAATATTTGAGGATAAGGGTTTTGGATGGGTTTACACTTTGGTTTTTAGATTCATAGCCAATCCTGACCTCTCCTTCTCGCTAACGCCCAAATCTCTTTCTATCTCTATCTCTAATTAGACGTTACATGTGATTTTGATGTTCACATTAAAGTTTTTAACAAGTTCCCAATCCCAGTCCCATGCAATTCGACCGAGACGAGATGATGGTTCAGATTGTCCCACGTGGCACTCTCAGTGGTGGGGACACTGACTCTTTGTCCGACTCCGTTTTGTTTGTTTTGACTTTTTGTTTTCTTTTTAATAATCAACGGTTCGAATCCTCTGCTCAGTGCAGTCTTGTTTTAGTGGTCACCCACTCAAGTCAATTGTCTCTTTCAATAAACCACCTACTTAAATGCCTACACATAATAATGAGCACGAGTTTCAGTCTTTCTCCTTGCACTACTTACAACGTTAAACCTTACTAGTACACACCAAAATTAAAAATATTCAATTGTAATGATGTCAACACCACATATACTCCACCCACCTGGCCACCTATAATTCATTCAGAATCCATCTACTCTGGCATCTCAATGTGTAGAAACCATGATATTACAATTACATCCCCAAACTTTTTCATTTTACACTTTAATTCCCTCTCAATTGTTCCCTTACCACCCGTTACGTGGGCTAATAGCGCAAATGAAAGGACCAAAAAACGTCAAATACTGCCAAGGGGTCGATTTGTAGAAGACCAACTATGACTGGGACAAAAATGAGAGATTTGGAGGTACAAAGAAGCCTGCTTAGAAATGTGAAAGTTTTTTTTAACTGATTACACTAGCTAAAAAACCAAAAGAATTGAAACCTTTTCAAATTTTCATAAAGTTCCACTTTTGAACCAGTCCTTGGTGCACAAGAGAGCCTCCAAGGTTACCCGCGAAAGAGAGGTCCTGTAACTGTCCATCTGCTTTACCTCTGTGTCAAATACGGAATCAGGAGAGACGGTGATGAAGGGGACAGAGAGAATATCGGCAGCCATCTTTGAGAGGGTGGGGTAGTTGGTGTTGTTGAGCCTCCACCAGCTCAGAACGTTAAAGTCTTCCGACCTCGGAATCAAAGTTTCTTCCAGGTATTGATCCAGCTCCGTTTTCATCTCTGACATGTACATCTCGAAGTCTGACAATGATTCTCCTATCGTAATGAGGGTAGATCCTTCCTCGAGGAGCACGTCAACCGGAAATGACATGTTGTCTTCCTCTGCCATTGCATGTGCTTGAGAATCATCACCATGTTGCTGGTCCTCTTCTGTTGGCTGACTCTCTTCACTCACTCCCTCTCCAAACCCTACCACATTCTGCTTCTCTACCTTAAGCTGTCTTTCATGTTGATGTGACTCTGTGATTTGCTCTACTTGTGGACTTGTCTCACCACCTGATTGTCCATTCCCTGTATTGGCATCTTCGGCCATGTCTTGATGGAAGTGAGATTCCTGAGCCACCTCTATTTCCGAAAAGCCATGATCCACATAAGAATCCAACAGGTTATGTTCACTGTAGTTAAGGTACAGATCATGGATTGCATCATCAACAGTCTTGGTCCATTTTTCTGCATCTTCACCATACGACTTACAGAAAGTGAATTGAATGAGGTGCATTTTGAACCGGGGATCCATGACCACCGCAACTGCCAAAACAAGGAAGCATCCTCTCCAGTACTGGTCGAATTTTACCCTCAACGAGTTTGCTAGGTTTCTGACATCCGGGTCCTCACCCATGGCAGCGTGGCTCAGCTCTAGCTGAAGTTTTGTCATCTCATGGTACAAATCGTTTGCTGTCAACTGGTTTGGCCCAGTCAAGGCATTACCTGCTTCGAAAAGAACTTTCAAGCATGAGCAAAGACACTCAACCTTTCTCCATTCTTCAGGAGATATTGATATTTTGTACTCAGGATGGCAGGTTTCCAAACTAGAAAACACTCGTCTGTGTTCACAGGCAGCCACTAACATGTTGTAACTTGTGTCCCATCTCGTTTGGTTGTCAATGAGAAGATCTTTGTAAGGAGAAGGGGTTGGAAACAGTCTCTTCAGTTCATCGAATCTGTCTCCACAAGCCTCGTTGGTTTTAACATACTTGATGCTATCTCGGACTTTCTTTATGGGTTGTTGAAGCTGCTCAGCTGTGAGTGCATCTTGCGCCATACTGCTTAGGAGGCGGGCATAGCATTTCCCCATCAATAACTGACCATTCAACACATGCTGGTTCCTGACAGACAAGAAACCTCTGAGATTATCAATGGAGGTTTTATTTACTAATGATTGGCTGACAGCGATGCTAGAAATCTTCCCAACCAGTTTCCAGTCAGATAAGCAAGCCGCAACAGGTTGGTTTAATGCAGAATCCGAATCAGGAGAAGCCACAACAGTAACATTTAGAAGGCGGTGAGTAAAATTCCAGTCTTTATCAACAAAATGTCCAGTCACAAAAGCATAACCCACTGATTGTTTTGATGACCACAAGTCTACTGTAAGGTTAACTCCCCCAGGAATCTCTCCAATAAAGTCCAAGATTTTCTGCTTTTGGGACAAAAACATAGAGACACAATCACCATGAATGGTGTTGAAGCTTGCCATACTGAACTGGGGGCGAAGAGCCTGCACGAAACCAGCAAAACCAGGATGCTCGACCATATGAAGAGGGTAATCATGCATGATGATCATCTTAGCCATCTCATGGTTGCAGCGATCTTGATCTAGAGGGACATTAGGAGAAGCAATCTGACGTTTCTTGGGAAGGCAGGAGGTGGTTTGCAAGACCTTCTTGGTCTCTGGAGAAGATACCTGACGTTTCTTTGGAGGGCAGGAGGTGGTTTGCGAGGGCTTCTTAAACTCTCGGCTCTTTGCACAAATACCCAAATCAATGTGACGCTTAAGGTGGCTAGTCCCTGAAGGCTTATTGCCAGTCATGTAGGCAAAGGATTTGTTGCAGTGCATGCAAACAGCTTTTTTAATTCCAGGACTAACATCTTCCGTGGTGAAGTGATTCCACACCTCAGACTTCTTCTTCCTACGCTTGGTGGGTTGTGTATCAGAGTCCATCTCAAGAGCAACGTCGTCATCAGCCAGCTCTGTCGAATTGGTGTCCATAATCCTGAAACAGAGAGAAAGCTAAAATCGAATCAATTATCCAATTGCATGTTTGCTTTGACACAATTCAACAGTCCTCATAGTCATGAGAGAGCAACGAAGAAACGAAGGAAGAAGAGACACATGAAAATCGGAAACAAACAGTTCCGATAAAACAGAAGATACATCTCATCACAAACTGCAAACCCTTGTCGAGAGAGAAAAAAAACACACGGAATCGCAAAATCGGAGGGAAGAAGAGAGAAGGAGGTTTACTCACACAGAGAGCAACGGCGGGAAGACTCTGAAACGCGTGTAATGGGCTCTCAATCACCGAAACGCTAAAGAAAACAGAGCAAATCGAATTGGACTTTCAGTTTTAGGGTTTTGAGCTTTTTTTCCGTCGGCCCTTTTCTATTCTTTGACTTTTATATAATAAGATGAGGAGGGACGACGAAGTTTTTCTATTTCTCCTTAAACTTCTCTCCCTCTCTCCGCCGTAGATCTACCATTCCAATTTAATCTGCTCCCTTTATTTCTCTCTCTCTTTTTACATTTCTCTGAATTTCCTAATAGACTTTTGCCCTCACACACACACACACACAATAAAAAAAAATACAAATATTGTTAACACAGTATTCAAACGATGATTTACTAAATCCAACAAAAATTTAATTATTATTTTTTTCTCTAAAAAATTTATTGATAGAATGCAGTTGAATTATACATATATAAATATAATCCTTCACAAATTTAATTAAAATTGTTTATTATTCTTAAATAAAAGAGAAATACAATATTTTAATACTAAACTATTACATCTTATCCTATTAACATTTTTTTCTTCTAAAGATCTTATCCGTTTAAATTTTGAGAAATACCCTCCAATACCACTAAAAAAGTTTTCTTTCCAAAAATATCACTAATATCAAATTATTGTTCATAGGTATGGAATTTTAAATCTTTGGTTTGGGTTGATTATTTTGCAATTTAGGGTTTAGTATTTATGGGGTAGGGTTGGGGTAGGGTTTAGTGTTTAGAATTTAGAATTTAAAATTTAAAAAATTAAAAAATTATTTTATTTTGGTGGTATTTTTGTCCAAAAAACAAAAATGGTGGTATTTTAGAGAATTACCCTTAAATTTTTATATATCATATATATTTATTTATGTTTATTATTCTAAATATAATACGAACACTAATTCCGTAAATTAAAAATTATTATTGGATTAATATATTCCACTATATATAATTTTGAGTATCATTTAATTTTGGACCATGATAAAGTAGTTTAGTGGCTTGTGAATTGTGATATTATTGACAATAATAGTCAATAGATTATCTTTTACTTATTAAGACACTTTTTTTTTTCTTTTGGACAAACTAACTTACACTTTACTATGAAACATATTAATATGTTTAGTCAATAGAAAAATATTAAATTCTCAAAATCGATTAAGCATTTCAGTCATTAGAATGTGTTAAACACATATGTTGTCTTCTTCCTAATTAAAATAATCTATTTCTTATAAGGTTATTGGATATATCAGTTGCTAACACCCTTCAGTCGCCTGTTTTTGTTTCTCTAATGTGTTGAAACTCTGCATTTTCAAATACAACTGAGGACGCAAATTTGCCTTTTAATAAGGAACACAAAATTTTGGTTGAAAGAAATAGAAGAAGAGCCTGCAAGTTGTTTACAAGAATTGGTTTTATCATTGTCAATATCGTTGTTATTACTTACTACGTACGCACAATACCAATGACTCCAGAGGACATAATGATCGGTGACAGTCAAACATGTTCATACTAAAGTAATTGACATATATCATAGTTGATGAAAAGACGGAAGGTCCAAGAAGGCAGATCGAATATCACAGCATTTTGCTCTGAAATTGGGACTTGCTGTGTTCCAACATATCTCTCAACTGGATGATCCTGAACCCTTCAGAGGTGAAGGAACTGCCGGGTAAAGCTTCTTTAGCTTCTTCTGCTCTCCAAACTGGTGGATGGCGTCTTGAATCCCTGCAAATGCGACCACAAACTCGGCTGTATCTGTTTGATTCAGCAGCTTCTTCATCACCAGCTCCAACACCTTGTACCTGCCAATCATCTCAACATTCTTTTATTTCTGCTGATCAAAGCAGTCACTTAGCTCAATAAGAGACTAAGACATTAACCACTATCTGGTCAGTGTCAGCTATTTGTTTTCGTTCATCCTCTACAATTCCCTTTCTTTATAATGAGAGGAAAGCAAACCTGAGTCGTTGTGCCTTTGAGATGACTTTATGGATATTCCCAAACAGCTCCTGCACAGAACGCAGAGCTTCTTCATGCGACCGAGTATTGCAGAGCGGTGAAAAGGGGAGGTGCAGAACACAGGTGGCCTGAATTTCTGCATATTCCTCATCAATCACAGCCTCCTCGATGCGTATCTCACGGAGAAGCTGAGAGAGCACACGTTCACTCGATTCAGACAGAGAGAATGAGGGGTTTTGAGCGGCCAGAATGCGGACAAGGTCAAGAATGGAGGTCGGACGCCAGTCTCCAAGCCAGGCCACGGCAGCGAGCTCATGAGGCGGTAGCCACATGGGCAGGATGAGGTTAGAGACATCCTTTAAGGAAGATGAAACCATGGTCTTGTAGTAGTGGGACTGGTATCTACTCAGCTGCTCCTCAATCAGTTCATCTAGTTCCCACCTGGATTTAAGCTCTTTGTCTAGTCTTGCGGCTATGCTATTCTGTTCTTGCCTCCACAGTTCGTACAAGTCCCCAGAGAGTTCGTCACCTGATCAATCAGAGATAGTATGCTTGTAACATCACTCACTTTAGCACGGTGACAAAACAGATAACATTCCCAATGCCTTTAGCAAAAGTTTCACCATCTACATAACCCAAAAACACTAGTTTATGAAAGAAACCTTTTCTAGAAGAGTCGTGCAGGTGAGATCTCCCGGACTGAGATCTTTTAGAAGATATATTACTAGCAGCTTCTCTCTCCAGATCATCCCATGAAACTTCTTCCCCATTGTTGGGTTCTTCAAATCCATTATCTTCACTACGTTGCAAGAAGATACACCAATTAGCCATAAGAAAATAAAGCTGATTTGCACAAGCACCAACTCTCGTAACCTCATCGCACACTCAGATATCCTAAAATGCAACCCTATCCATTTATGAAATTCATCAAAAAAAGAGGCAATTTTTGCATCAATTCACACCCGCAATCTCAAAACTAAGAGTAACTGAGGAAGGATTTAACCGTACTTCGTCTAACAAGAAATGGGAAAGAAAAAAAAACTAAATCCGAGCGATCGAACCATAGAAACGCAAAATCTCCAAACAGAAGTCGATCGACCAAATGTTGAAGGATCACGCTCATTACGGCAGAGTACTGCAGCGAAGAAAACGAAAGACGGAAGAAAGATACAAAGAGAAGATACTCACAAGCGCGCCACTTCCATTCTCGTCATCTTCTTGTTTCTTCAGCACTGATTTCTCTCCCACGTTCTTGGATTCTCAAGTCGTTTCATCCGCGGACGCGAGGGAGATATTGAATTAAAGATATACAAATAAAATACAGAGAGTAAGGCCTATGTTAATCATTGAGCATACTAGTGGGCCGTCGGTAAAGGCCCAAATGCTTCTCATCTCTTATCTTACGAGACCAACACAACAATTACTTGTGAAATTTGGTCGATTCGGGTGTAGTCTGATCCAAATCGTCCGTTGTATATGTATTTTTTAAAAATAAATCACTCAATAATTGATGGAGTACCACGTGTTGCATGTCACTAGCAACTAGCAAGTATCGATTGCCACGTGCTCTGCATTATCGCAAGCAGTCCTGATCCATAGACATCAAATTTCGAGCCAAGATCGACACTTAAACAACACGTTCCAGCCACGACACTAGTCAACTAACTATGCAACAAGAGAAGAGCGAAGAAGATCACGGTCGTTTGATCAATGTCACGGCCAAAGATCTAACGGCCAGAAACCGACGGCTAGTGGAAGTTCCATACACAGCAACACTCTCCCACGCAATGAACACACTGGTGGCTAACTCCATCTCCGCCCTACCAGTGGCTGCTCCTCCAGGACACTGGATCGGAGCCGGCGGTTCCATGATCATGGAGTCTGATAAACAAACTGGAGTTGTACGAAAACACTACATCGGTATTCTCACCATGCTCGACATACTTGCTCATATCGCCGGCGAAGATTCCGATCTCTCTGATCTTGATCGCAAGATGGGCTCACAGGTGTCATCCATCATCGGTCATTGCCTCGAAGGACTTAGTCTCTGGACACTGAACCCTAATACCAGCTTGTTAGAGTGCATGGAAGTGTTTAGCAAAGGGATCCATCGAGCTTTAGTGCCAGTGGAGAGCAGCATAGAGAGCAATAACACCATTGCAGGAGTTGAGTTGATCGAGTCTGCCTCTGCTTACAAGATGCTTACTCAGATGGATCTCTTGCGGTTCCTCAGAGACCATCACTTGGACGACCTCAAGACTGTCCTCTCACGCTCTATCTCTGATCTCCGAGCTGTTAACGATTCCGTTTACGCCATCACCGAGAGGACCACTGTTTCAAATGCCATCAACGTTATGAAGGGTGCTCTGCTCAACGCTGTCCCCATCGTTCACGCACCTGATGTAGCGCAAGAGGATCATCTACAGCTAATCAATGTAGACTTCATTGGAAATATTTGCTTGATTATGTAGAATGCATACTTCATTTTGTGTGTTTTGAGATTGCAGGGGAGGCATAGGAAAGTGATAGGTACGTTTTCCGCAACGGATTTAAAAGGATGTCGCTTTCCAGAGTTGCAGACATGGCTGCCACTCACAGCTCTGGAGTTCACCGAGAAAGCTTCGGGGAATAGGAGGGAGGTGGTGAGTTGCAGTGTGGAGGCGACTATGGAGGAAACCATAGAGAAAGTGGTGACCAGAGGAGTGCACAGAGTGTGGGTGATGGACCAACAGGGTCTGCTTCAAGGGGTCGTCTCACTCACCGATATCATACGCTCCCTAAGATCCGCTCTATAATCACTTTGTTTTACCTCAATAATCTGACAATGTAATCTTCTACTTTGTAAGATTTGCTCTTTTGTAATCAACGAGCTCATTTCGTTTTTAATCTTCTACTTTGGGTGTTTTTCATTCAAGTATGAGAAAAAGAACAGTCTAAATGCCTAACATTAATAATACAACAAACGTACAGAACGTACAAACGTCAAATGACAATGAACTGAACTACATAGACATTAGTTCTACCAACACATACAACAACCACTCATAATGTTAATGCTACACCTGAAATCACAACAAACTCTTCACGTTCTGTGCTCTGTACAGAACGATATAGGTTTTAACAGCTCACGGATGCTGCAGCGCCTTGCTGCTGTTGAACTTGATTCCCCTCCAAGCTTCTGTTTGTGTCTTCTCCCTTCATGTCATTACTTTTCTCCTCAGCTACCGCTGTTGCTGCTGCAGCTTCTGGCTTCTTCTCATCAGATTCTAGGGTTGCATCTTCTTTATTTGCTGCAGCCTCTGTCTTTTTCTCATCAGATTCCTGGGTTTGATTTTCCTTATTTGCTTCAGCTTCTGTCTTCTTCTCATCTGATTCTTTGGATCCTTTTTCCTTATCTGCTTCAGCATCTGCATCAAGGTTAGGCTCACCCGGACTCGCATTCTTTTCTCCGTTTGCTTCTGTTGTCACGTTGACCTTGTTCTCGGTCTCTTCCTGTGAAGGCTTCTTCTCTCCATCACCCTCAGTAACAACTTCCTGTGGCTCTTTCATTTCAGTGTCCTTGATGCCTTCAACTTTGGGAGGTTCTTCAGCTCCTCCACCACTCTCAGTCTTCTTCTCCAACTTAGAGGTATCCACATCCATGGGCTCTGTCTTGTCCGTCACAACTTCTCCCTCTTTGTTCTCAGCCTCGGCCTTTTCACCCTCCTTCTTTTCCTTCTCAGCCTCTGCAGTATCTGTTTGACCCTCCTTCTCAGCCTCAATCTTTTCATCCTCTTTGTTCTCCTTCTCTGCCTCTGCAATTTCTGTCACTCCCTCCTCCTTCTCCTTCTTTTTCTCCTTCTCCTTCTCAGCATCTGCGTTTTCTGTCTGTCCATCCTTGTCAACATCCATGTTCTCCTTCACAGCAGCCTCTTCGTTCTTCTCAGCAGCCTCCTTGTTGTCCTTCTTGGTGAGAGAAGATCGTCTCTTCTTCATGAGGGGTTCTTTGTCAGGAGTGGGTGTGGTTGCCTTCACCTTTTGGCTGATCCTTGAAGACCGCCTTGGAGTTTCTCCAGTTGTCCACTCAAACTCAGAGATGAGAGGATTGCCAGGATGAGCCTTCAGGTACTGCTCCAACTGCTTCCGTGAGCTGATCTCTTCACCCGTTGGGGCCACGAACACAATCTCTGTCTTCCTCGGAGTACCTGTTCTTTTCGGATAAAACTGAAACCAACAAACAAAGCTTCTACTTATCACATACCAAAGAAGTTGAGACATACATGAACTAGCAGCGACAAAGGACACAATCTATAAGAAACCCCCAAATTTTATCGACTAAGTCTAGGGTTTAGGGTGTATTTCATCAGAAACCCTAATTTGACCGCCAAGAAAAGCCCTAAGTATTAAATTCTCATCTAATTAGAAAATTTCCACTTGAATTCAACACGGGGAGACCAAAATTCGACTCGAGACAATACATATCTCGAGATCCCTCAAATTGAAATAAACCCTAAATCATACAAAAGATAAGAAGCTACCTCCAATAGAAAGCAGAGCAGACAAACAATCCTTGACACAACAACATCAATTGAAGGGGGAAAAATTACAGTAACTACAGCAAAAATTTCAATAAAAAAAAAACAAGAAAGAAGGAAGAAGTTACCAGTTTCTTCCATGAAGCAGGAGCTGGTAGCTCAATGGAGACAAGTTCGTCTGTGTTTTCCATCTTCGTCTCTCTTCACCTGACACAGCAGCAGCCAGACACAAGCTCCCACTTAAATCCTTATCTTGAAACAAAATTCGTCTTTCTTTCCTTTCCGGTAATAAGAGCTGCAAGAACCGTTGTAATGGATATGTTTGCGTGTCTCTTCTGTTCGTTCAGTCTTAATTTTTATTATTCTTTTTTCCTTTTTTATTTCAAACTAAAAATGATTTTCCTTTCTCCACGTAATCCACGAGAGCGTGAATGATAAATTTACGAAGGGGCTACGTGATAGTTCAGTGACAGACCTCTTTCAGCTAGACACGTGTCCTGTGTAGCCGACGTTTCATCGATGGATAAGGAAGCATCTGTTTCCCGCTTCTGAAAGAAATAATAAAGTAGAATAGAGAGTGGGGTTGAGGTCCGGTACGTGACCGCTGTTTTTACGGCGAATATGCTTTTTATGTTTTATTCCCAATCTACAAGATTAAAGCCCAACTTAACGGGCCCAAGATTCTTTTGTTCACTACTACTTTTTCAATGAAGCATACTCTAATATCCTTATTCAATGAAGCCATACATTGGAGCCTTATCCCTAACAAAATTAGTGCAATTTAGGTTTTGTCATCTACAGGAGACACATGACATGTCCCAGATTGGGATACCGATTGGCCTTTTGACTGAAAAGATGGGATATAACAAAAGATTTTTCTCATTTAAGGTGAAAATGTATGAGCTACATTCCCAGTTTTCTCAATCAATTCCAAATGAAAGATGGTACAACAAGGGGTTTCAGAAACGAAAACAAAACCGGGAAGAAAAAAATATATATATCGGAAATGCCCGAACCAGTATGTGTGTGCAGTCTTTCAAGTCTTGTTCATCAGTCATATAGACCTTCTTGTTCCCAAATGTCCACTAGAAAATCCACCATTTCCTGTTAAACATCAGCCACACAATTAATTGATTGAGATTTTCCCTAAGTTCTTGCACTCTTTGAGGAAATAAAGTTTAGTCAAGTTAAAATCTGACTACTTACGGTGAGAGGAATGGGTTGGGGAAATAACTTGTTGCTCCCCAGCAAGCTATCATATGTTGCTGCGTTCCAACTACAAATGATGATGCCATATAAAATGTAATTAACATTTTCAGACTTAGCCTTATTTTTTGAGGATAACAGTAAAGGAGCCACTCACTTTAACTTGGCTCCTTGATTGCGATCCGGTGGGTTATTTGGTTTTTCCTTGCCCACCCAACGCTCCCGTGTCTGATTCCAGAGAAGAAGACCTGCAAACACACAGACCCACTTCATATATAACCATTACAAAAAACTAGACCATGAATCCACAATCCAAGTACCTTGATTTACAAATTCAGGAGGGGCATTTGCGTTTCTGGCACCAGATTGAGAATCAAAAGTCTGGTTGGATGATAAGCTCCCCTGCGAAGGGAAGGTGATGTTGTCCATATCAACTGTGCTTGTTGACCAGAAATCTTCAGAGACACTCGGTTTCTTACACGGCCGAGCTATGGAAATGGCGGGTGGATCCTTCAGTGTGGCAGTTGATCTGTGTTCTCTGTAGCAAGCCACGCAGCCACTGCTCTGTTACAAAACCATAACTTGTGATCATTGCCCAAACACATCCTTATTTTCTAGTTGCTATTGGTTTCCAAATAATTTTCTATCAAAACTACAGAGACAGCAATCTCCATAAGCAGAGCATCCTTAACCCCTCCCTTGCCCCAGCAACAAAATTAGGGTTTATCGATCATGATCATGAACCCAGCAGCACATAACGCAGGAATATAAAACCCATCACACGGAACCTCAAATCTGAATCAATCAAATACCAATATCGTCCGCATAAAGCCAAAAACAGAAATTGAAAAAAGAATCGCACCCCATCGATTTGCAGTAAGCGATTTATTAACCCAGGAGCCTCCGATAGATCTGGAAAGCTCGAGACTTTTCAGGGGGTAATCAATGATCCTTCTCAAATAACACACCAATAAACCAGCCCTAGGGACAAAGCCAAAAGAAGAACCAATCAACAGCGAACAAAACATGTTTTCTAATATACAAAAAAACAAGTATAAGAATCTATGAATCATATATTAGCTTGCTTTTTACCTGATGATAAATCTCGTTGGTTAAGATAAAGTCGCTTCCTTTATTAACTGGGCATCGACAAGAATCGACGAAAACTCTGAGGCTGCGGCTCCTTCTTGGAGAAGAAGAAGAAGGGCTCTGCCCTCTTTACGTTTTCCCTTTTCCTTTCGCTTTGAAATGATTGCTTTGCTTCTTTGGAAGACCAGGGAAGTTATCATTCATCCCTACAGCCGTTATACGGATCCCTTGGCACTGAGGGTATTTTGGTAATTTTACGTGATCAACAAAATCAAAAACTTGGTAATAGTTCTCAGAATAATCGACGAAAATGTATGTACAGCATAGATGTCTTGTAATTAATTATGTAGATAGTGTGTTTGGTATGAGCTGATAATTAAAAGTCCAAATAATTGTGCATCTTCCATGCCTTCTTCATTGTCTTACCGTCGACCCCACTCATCATATTTCCATACAGCTTGTATTCGTAATATTATCATTTATATAATGAATAAAATAGTCTGGAGCATTATAATACAAGTTGATAATAATTTTGGTGTTATAAGAATACATTAAGCATTAAGGATGCATAGATATAATTATTTAGATGTCAACACAACTCTCATGATGAAGCATTCGACAGGAAGAAGAAAGGTTACAAAACCACCATAGTTTTTGGCCCTCTGCAGCAGCAGCTACACTTTCCCCATTTGTAACAACGCAAGTCACACTCACACTTTGAAAATACTGAGCACAACCAAGACCATATGCAACACTTCTTCTTCTTCTTCTCCTTCTTCTTCGCCTTCTTCTCTTTCTTCTTCTTGCTCTTTCTTGTTTTCTTTCTCTTCTTACTCTTTCTCTCACCGACAAAAAGGGAACAAGATTGATCTTTTGTCGGAGGCACTTGATTTAAGCTATAGGAATTGTTGGGGTTAGTACTCAATGAGACATCTGGAGTTGAAGAGGACTTCTCTTCATGACGACTCTCCACTCTTGTTTCTCCACTCTTTATCTCTTTTGTTAGTTTTATTAAGAAACAGAGTGAAGAAACAGAG
>OVAQ01000150.1:0-47290 GCA_900406345.1 Erysimum cheiri
TTGAATGAAATATATACTACCAGATGATTAAAAAAAAAAAAAGAGACACGCCACATTTTTTTCCAAAAAAAGAAGTGAAGGGAACAAGAAGAATTATGTTGAAATCAAGCGTTAAACAACATAGAATTCCAATAGTGTGTTGCTGCTGCACTGATAATAATGATTTATTTAGAAAGTGATTGTTGCAGGTGCATAGAGCACGTAACGAAGACATATGTATGAGAAAATCGGTGTGACTAAGAGATGATCCTTGTTATAGCTCTTCGTACCTTCGATCATGTTCATTACCAACTCTTAACAATCTTACCTTTTAAACTCATGATCAAGAGTTAATCTACTCTATTGTCTTTTTCGCTCTTTTGGATCAACATTAGTTTCAAGTGTTTCACCTTTCTCACACACAAATTCATCAATATAAGCCAATTAGAATCTCAAGTTAACAAGTACTGTTAGAGTTCCATATCGGAAAGAAATAAATTCCTTGGACAATATATATAGTGTGAGGCAAACCTCCTTCCTTGAGCTAGCTTTTGGGTGTTGAGTTAGGCCCATTACTAATATGGTATCAGAACTAAGGTAATTTTCTCAATAGTGGACTACCACCCGTGGATGTCCAGTCCCACAAACTTCACGCTTCAGATGTCCAGTCCTGAGCGTGAAGGAAGTGTGTTAGAGTCCCACATTGGAAAGTCATAAAATCCTTGGGCAATATATATAGTATGAGACAAACCTTTTCCCTTGAGCTAGCTTTTGGGAGTTGAGTTAGGTCCATTACTAATTTTTTTTTTTTTTTTTTTTTTTTTTCACAAGTGTTTCCTTTATTTCATTATAAGCCAAACCAACTAGTACAGAAGTGCATTTTGCGATATTACAAACGCTGGCGGAAAACAAAGAAATCCCCGAAAACATAGCACAAAAGAGGGAGACATAGCCCAAAAGAGGGAAGCAAAGCCCCAAAGGAAGGAGAAACACATACGAAAGATAAAAACTATGATAACGGATGGAGGGCTTAAGACAAAAAAGCTCGAAAACTCTAAAACTGAAAATCAGTCCAAGTAAGCTCCTACGAACCTTTCCATCAAACCTGTAGACGCCGGAACTGCACCAAAACCCCAAGCCTCACGAAGAAACAAACCATACGAACAAACGCCAAGGCCGGAGATCAAACACAACCATCAAACCGAGATCAAACACATAGCAACTCCAACAGAAAAGTAAGCAAGACCATAAAGGAGCCAAAAAACAGAAACCAAACCCAAGTTTTCTCACCAAAGAGCTGAAAAACTCGAAATGACTAAGGCACAAGGAGAAAACCTTGAACTCCGACAAGGGGATACATCAATCAAGACCAACTGATCAAACACGCGGACACTCGTAAACCCAACCTCTACCATCTACAGACACAAAGTTGACCACCTCCTCGCAAGAGAAGACCTGAAGATCGAACCCAACCAACCCCACACCCATAAAGGATATAGAGAGAGGTCGTAGATGCCTCCTCAATGAGCTACCATTCAATTGACGCACCCCTTAAACAGACCTTAGCCAAAACTAGCCACAACAACCTCAACAATACAACAAAGGAGAAGAAGAGCCAAGATCAATCCACTAGAAACCCCACACCGAGACCAACAATTTAAATCTTACACAACTAAGCAGATCTGCAACACAAGGGTCCAGACCCAACAAGCTCAAGGACGAAATATACGGATGTCGTATGTTACCAGAGAAGAAGCAAACTCGTCTCAGCCGTAAAGGAAGCAACATGTCCGTCTAGCACCAGCGACCATATTTGTGGCTGAGTAGAACGAAACCACCGACGAAACCAAACGAATTCGCGGATCTCCACTATGAACCAAGAGACGATGACGCTTAGAAGAGAACTTGCCGATCACCACCTAACGCCACTCGAAAACAAACGAATCTAGATTCGTCAGGGAAGCAGTTGAGAAGGACCCGACACCAAAGACAAAAAGCAAGACAAGTAAAAGACGGGCCCTCTCACGACTCCGGCGAGGAGCGCCAGAAATCGGAGAGGTCAAATCGTGAAACTAGGTTGACGGCGGCTAGGGCGAAAGAGATATGTTAGAGTCCCACATTGGAAAGTCATAAAATCCTTGGGCAATATATATATAGTATGAGGCAAACCTTCTCCCTTGAGCTAGCTTTTGGGAGTTGAGTTAGGCCCATTACTAGTATGGTATCAGAGCCAATGTCCAACTTTCTCGATAGTGGGCTACCATCCGTGGATGTCCAGCCCCACAAACTTCACGCTTCAGATGTCCAGTCCTGAGCGTGAGGGGGTGTGTTAGAGTCCCACATCGGAAAGAAATAAATTCCTTGGGCAATATATATAGTGTGAGGCAAGCCTCCTCCCTTGAGCTAGCTTTTGGGTGTTGAGTTAGGCCCATTACTAATAAGTACCTTTATATTTTCAAGTGCGCAATGTCATGGTCAGAATCCAGAGAAATTAAAGATTTTACGATTTGTAAAATTTAGGATTAGAGGTTCATCCATCTTAATTAAAGATGTCGGTCTTACGATTTGTAAAATTTAGGATTAGAGGTTCATCCATCTTAATTAAGTCAACTATTACGTCAAAGGAGATAATGTAGTATATGTGTGACTAAAATTTTTAAAATTAAAGTTTAAGAAAAAAGGGTGGAGTACTTAATTGTTAAATTTTGAAAGATGAATATATTTTGAATGTTTAGAGGAAAACAGGGGTTCCCTTAGCAATATTCCGTTATTTAAGTTGAAGGAGAGCAAGGTTTAAACTCAAAATATCCCAAAACCCTAACAAAAAAGTTTCTTTCTTCCTCCACTCTCAATTCCAAAACACTGCGCCGGGAAGACATGGAGACGGAGCCAGAGCAAATATACCAGGTCGATATCGGAAATCTCTTAGCTTTCAATCCGAATCACCGCTTCACTTCTGCTCCTTCTTCAAGGTTCGTCTTTCTCCCCTTATTAGCTTGTGTTGAGTTCTTCTGCGGCGGCGGCGGCGGCTTGATTTAATTTTTGTTTTATGGCTATGTTTTTAATCCTGGTTTAGTTGATTTGAGTTGGGTTTATATTCATATTTCGATTGCTGAACAAAAATGAAGTAAAGTATGCATTTTTCCTAGTAAAACTAAAAGCTTTGATTTTCGCCAGTAAGGGACTCTAAGGTCTCGTTATGTTCTGGTTAATAAAACTGGATATGGATTGGTGAAGCTAGCTAGCGATTGAGAAAAGGGCTGCGAGACGAACATTAGCTCTATTTGCCATGTTGCTATGTCTCTATCTGTTTTGGATTAAGATTAGTTTGTTTAAGAGATGTATTCTCAGACTAATCTCTCTAAACATCAATCTCGGAAGTAGGAGCCTCTCTCGTTTTTGGGAGTTAGTCATCTTTCTCAGATACATTCCTTCTGTAATTAGGGAATAACGCTGTTGCTATCACAAATATCGCCTGAGTTGAGTTGCTTGTTTCTGTTGAGAGGTTTCTTCTGTTTCTATTATTGATGACTGTTTCTCCGATTTATTTTAGGGGTGAGCTTGTGAAGGAGTCCTTGACGGAGGCAGGAAAACTTGTTCAGGCTATAGCTAATAGTCTTTTCAACTTTCCTTCTACTGAAACTAATGATGGTCCTATAGTCCAGTTGCCTCCTCCTACAACCAAACTTCCTAGAGAGAAACATGTAAGATCTCCCTTTTATTTGTCACTATCTCATGCGACACTTTCAGCAATGGATGTTGTTATAGTATGGGTATTGGAGGTTTGCAAATTTGTGACAACACAACACATGGATATAACCACTTTGAAATACAAACAAGTGATTTCTTGTATGAGCTTTTCCAAAAGATTAGAACAACTGATCTAGCATCTTACAAGGGTGTTCAGATTTCTGCTCATCAGTTATCTTTTGAATGTACTAAAGCATGCTAACCTTCTCCTTTTTTCCCAGGTTCCAAGGCCTAAGCCTCCTACAAAGTGGGAAGAATTTGCGCTTAAGAAAGGTAAAGCTGTTTGGGAAATTGTTTCGAGGATTGCAAGCTTGATTTCATTCAGATTTTGATGGGTCGACGACCCCTTTGTTCTATAGTTTGAAGGTATTAATGTTTATTTTGTTTGAAAATGTTCTTGATTCTGTTTCTTAGGTATACAGAAGCGGAAGAAGGACAAAGTTGTATGGGATGAACAAACTGATCAGTTTAAGCGTCGCCATGGTTATGATCGCGTTAACGATGATAATGATGTTCCCATTATTGAGGCAAAGGCAACAGATGGTAGGTCTTGTGAAAAACAAACTATCTTATCTTTGGTTTTTTGGCACCTAGATTATGTTGTTAGATACATTGTTGCAATCTAATCTCTCTGGGTGTGAAAACAAGGATATGGAGTTGCATTACAAGTTGTATTTTTCCTACTATTTATGAAAGCTTTTGGTTAACTGCAGAACCAGGAGTAGATCCGTTTGCCAAGAGACTGGATGACAAAAAGAAGAGAGTCGGAAAGCAAGAAAAGAATCGACTTCAGAATTTGAAGGCAGCTGAAAAAGCTGGTGCTTTACCGAGGTAAACAGCGTCTTTGATTGGTATTACAAATGTTATCCGTGCCTGAGATAGCATACCAATATAGTTGCTATTTTTGAAGTTCTATCTGACGGAAAGAAATTAAAGTCAATGCTAGCTCCATATAGGACTTCTTTTATAAGTTTAAGATGATTATTTGCTGTTTTTTTGTCAACGCAATAATTTCAGTTTTTGGTTTGAGCTGTTCCATTTTTATGCTCAACGCGGGGTAGCATATCACCTGTTTCATGGTTTTGATAACTGAAGATCTAACTGGGTCTACATTATTTGCAGCCATGTCCAACTTGCTGCAACCGCTTTACCCATATCAGGCACGAAAGTTCAACCAAAGAAAATTGGAAAGGAGGAACTTGGAGACGTAGCAGGTTATGCCGCTACTTCAACCGCTAGTGGTGGAAAATTCGATAAAAAGTTGCCCGGAGAGAAAGCTCCTAAGAAGCTAGGCAAACATCGCAAGGTAATTCAGCAATCTTTTCCCTCCTTTTATCAAATTTCCGACATGTAATAGGAGATTACTAAATGACCATATCGGTGATGATATTTGTGGGATATTTGCAGTATCTACCGGTTGTCTCAGGGGCCGGGGATGTTAACCCGGAAAAAGAACAGACGAATAAAGTACTTGACAAGCTATTGTCAAAGCATTCGCATGAGATCCTCAATGTTGGCAAGGTAAAACCAAAAGACTCTCAGCTTTCCTCTCTGGTTTTTGTCTCTTGCCTCTGGTGTTATGTATGTGAAAAGATTGTGTTAAGCCGTTGCATATAATATGATTTAGGCGATAAACATGTACAACGTAAAGAAGGAGAAGAAGAAGTCAGGAAGGCCAGACAAGTCAGGAAGGTCAGACAAGTTGAAACCTAGGAAGGACATCACCAAGAAGCCTGCCAACAAGGCCAAGTGAAGATACTCTCCCATGTCTAATTTACTCTTATCTCTGTCTCCATCTTCTATCACTAAACAAATTTTGGGCTGTTCCCTATCTTTTAAAGAAATACTCTATATTTTAACGTTATCTTTTAATCTTATTATTGACTTCATTTTGCACCAGAAAAACAATCTAAAGCTCACAAGGTCTACAAATTCAGTATGATTTCTCTTTGAAAGATCCCAAGTTCCCTATCCAATTGAGTTTGTTGCCACAGTAATCATACATTAATATACACGCAACACGTCTAATACTCTGTTTACAAACATTCTCTCTCGTTTCTTTATTTTTAAGCAGACAAGATCAAAGACCAACTCTGTTTCTTTTAAACCTTTAACCACTCCAGACAAGGACACAAACCCCAGCAAAACCTCGCTGGGTAATAATCTTTCAAGTATACCTCTTTACCAAAACCGATTATGTAAAAGCTGAAGACTTTCCCACGATCTTCCATGGTGACACGAGTCACAGGCACAACAGATATGGTGTGTCTCTCGCAGACCACATTCGCAGTAGGTGGAACCTCAGCTCTCAACGAGATAACTTCCGAGGAGAATTTGTTGAGGAAGTATGAGTCTGCAAAGTAAGCTGGTGTACACTGGTAAGCTTGCGTGTTGCAAAGCTGAACTCCTTCTGCTCTGTGAAATACTTCTTCTGGTACCGAACCAGCTCCTCTTGTCGCACTTACCTTTCGCTTCGACAAAGTCTTCCTGTCAAAACCCGAAAACAAAAACCAAATCTTTCAATTGCCACTCAATGCTGTATATTCTTAAAAGTTTGTAAAAATTACCATCTTACAACCGCGACACTGCTTGTCAGAAGAGAACCAGTACCATCGCAAATCTGACATTTGATTAACCCGCGAGATTGGCAAGTTGGGCAAGGAAGCTTTCCCTTACCGTTACAGTCTGTGCATCTATGGAGAAAAGGAAGTTTTGTTTTTTTAAATGGAGCCACAGTTGAAGTTTGCAACCATCGAAGTATAAGTTGATTTCTTGATATGGACTTACGTTGTGTCAGATCCATCTTTATGAGCAATCAAACCTCTTCCATAGCAAGCGGAACACTTCGTCATCTGATTCTCCTTGTAAAATCCCGGCTCTCCATCGGCATTACATGTTGGACATACTACATCTCCTCTTCCTGTGCAACCTATGGATCAATTATATACCGAGCCTCATTAGTCTCTACAAGATTCAAAATGTTGAAATGGTAATCATGGACATAAAAATCATTACCTGTGCACTTCTCAACAGTCTCAGAATTAGGAACCGGGACTTGAGTTTCTTTATACGGAACAAAGAGAGTAGGAAACTGCGATCTCATGTCCAATTGCCACAACTCTGGTTGAGATCCATGTTTCTTTCCACTGAAATTACCACCAGTGAAAGGCACTGTCTGTGTTAAAGCTTCCCTCTCCTCAATGAAAGTGTCAAGAGTCCCCACATACACATTGCAGTCTTCGAGAGCTTGAATCTTCCATGTACGAGCAGGACGGCTTCCCCAACAACAACGATGGCCAATGTGATCAATAAGCAGCTCTCTTATTTCAATCTGATCAAGAAACTGCCTGAAAAAAAAATTACATAAGTTCAACATATGCTTAGAACGTGCTGGATAAAAACAGCAATAAGATCAACAATAGGAACCATATTCATTGGACTTACCTTTGCAATTCATGACCTGCTCCAGATGCAGTCGGATAACCGATAGCTTGCGCTGTGTATAGCACCCATACGAAATCAGAGATTTGCCAAAAATTTGTATGACATTAGAATGATAGACATAGCTAGTGTAAATCAATTTTATGTCATTAGATTCATCATCCAACCCGAGAGAGGGGAAGCAAAAAGCTAATGTAACATTCAAAGAGAAGAGATTATAGGAAATGATGAAACTTTCACACTTGAACGATCAAATTCAAAAGCTAGAGAATAAGGAATGTATTAGATCACCTTCCTTAAGTACCATTAAAAAACTCACAACTCAGATATATAACTTCAGTAACGACTAACGAATCGTCTCTACCGATGATCAATAAACTAAATGCCAATACAAAAATTTTGAAGGATCAGAAAAAGATCGAACGAGGCTTACGAGTGGGTAATGAAACGGGGGTGTTTATAACGGGAGGATAGAGAGACGGAGGATCAGAAACAGCGGAAGCGGAACGGACTTCCTCGACGGTAACGCCAGCTCCGGCGAAAGAAGCGTTATGAGCAGAAGAGCTATTTCTCTGCAGGTACTGGTATGAATCCCATCTCTCTGATTCCTTTGTTTCCTGTGATCCTGAAAGAGAATTTCAGCAAGAAAAATTATGAAGCAGAGAATTCAAATGAGATATACAGAGAGGAGATCAAAGGTTCTTCTGAATTACCTGAAAGCAGAGGCTTATCCATGGATTACGAATCTATCTGCCTTCCCAATAAACAAAAGAGATGAATTTAGAGATTTTTCTTCGAGAGTAAGGAAAACACAGATGAATTCGATCTTCTTGTCCGCGTGAAATTTCATTACAAGAAACAGAGAGAGACGCAAGTTTTCTCGTCGGGTCCGGTTGGGTCGAGTCGAGTCGGATCAGATAAGGTCCGGTTAGAACCGGGTCCTTAGATGCCACGTGTGAAACCGTTGACGATTTCACACCCACTTTTGATTTTGTTAAGTACACGTAAGCATTTGTTGTCAAAAAAAAGAAAAAGTACGTAAGCATTGACGAGGGAAATTATTGCGCATTTGGTCAAGTGTTCACGGAGACAACTAAGGAGGGGGTACATGAAAATAACACATTCACATGGATGTTTAAAGCCGTATCACATATTCACATGGGGCTTAATGGCTTATCGCCAACAAATCTTTTTCATGTTCTTCGTTTCTATTTTATAAATCACTGAAGATATAAAATTTTAACATTGTTGTCTGATTATTATAGTTGACCTGAAAAATACTCTCTTTAGTACAATACTCCTTCCGTTTTTTTATAAGTGTCGTTTTAAAATTTTTCTTTTTTTGAATTAGATGTCGTTTTCAAATTTCTATGCAAAATTTATTACTTTTTAATATTTTATGACGTCATAAAACATTAAAAAGTAAGAAATTTTGCATAAAAAATTTGAAAACAAAATCTAATTCAAAGAAAAAAAAATTCTAAAACGACACTTATTAAAAAAACGGAGGGAGTACTATTTAGTAGTGGACACAACATGGATATTTTTGACTTTTTGTTGTGCTCTATCCGGATCAACATATATCTAGATCCATGCATCAATTAAGAAGTTTGATAGTTACACAACTTATTAATTATTATGGACAATTTTTTATAAGACTCTACTCTAATATATGCAATTAAATTGGTGTATGTTTCTTTGTTCTACTAGTGTTGAGATATCTTTTATACCAAAATCTCGTATTAATAGGCATGACTTTCGTTTTCTCTTAAGCATTCCTAACAAAGCTTTCTCGCCACTTTGGGCACTTTTGATATTTTCTATCCTCTTGGCATATAAAGATTATCAGTTTCAACAACTAATATACATACATATATAGTTCGATTTTATTTTATTTTTTTGGGGGGTAAAATTTGGATAGTAGATGATATTAGACTGTCGAGGCTAGAAATATTGTTGTAGGTTATTTAGATGGGGCTGTGGTTGTAAAAAACATTTATTACTTAAGACTGTGACCTATGAAAAGAAAAACCCCAGTTTTCAAACATCTAAGAAAAGATAAGAAGAAGAATTTGATCAGTTTCAACTTTCAAGTTAACAAAATTAACCTTAGACGTTTTAAGAAGGAAATTAAGGTTAGAAAAAAGTCTGATTGAAGAAAACAGAAATTTGAAAACATTGAAATTGTTTTCAGGTCTTTATTTGTATGAAATAAAACAAAGACACGTACCCTAAATTAAGTAAACCACCACTGACAAAGTAAACGGAAAAATAATCACACGATAGATAAGTTTGCATCGGCGGTCTGTTTATCTTCTTGTAATATAATATTTATGCTCTAATATAAATTGACAGAGTTTGGGTAATGGTAGCAGCGAAGAGCACTCACTAACCGACATCCACTCGCGTCCACATTTGAATTTTCTCTCCTTCCACACTCTCTCTCTCTCTCCCACTCAAATCACTCACTCACGCTTTTACGATTTCTTAATCTTTCATGGCGGATTCTCTCTCACTTCTCCTTCTCCTCTGATTCTCCCCCTCTCTAATAAGATCCGTATCTCTTACTCTCTTTCTCTTCTTCCTTCTCAAGCTCCAACCATGGCCGTCTCAGTGCCATTGTTTCAGTTTCTACTGTTTCTTCTTCTTCTTTCAAGAGCGGTTTATTCGTCTTCCGAGTATTTGATCGGAGTCGGAAGCTATGACATCACTGGTCCTGCCGCCGATGTCAACATGATGGGCTACGCAAACTCCGATCAAATCGCTTCGGGTATTCATTTCCGGTTACGAGCTCGTGCCTTCATCGTCGCTGAGCCTCAAGGTAACCGCGTCGCGTTTGTCAATCTCGACGCGTGTATGGCTTCTCAAATCGTCACAATCAAAGTCCTCGAGCGACTCAAGGCAAGGTACGAATAGAATCTTCGGATAGCTAGAATCTGACGTTTCATTAGCTAAAGATTTGATCTTTGAGAAGAATGTTAGTGGAATTTGAACGAATCAATACAATCTGATACTGAATTAGTGGAATTTGAACGAATTAATTTGCAGGTATGGTGATCTTTACACAGAGAAGAATGTAGCAATAAGTGGAATTCATACGCATGCTGGACCAGGAGGATATCTTCAATACGTCACATATATTGTGACGTCTCTTGGATTTGTTCGTCAATCTTTTGACGTCGTTGTTAACGGCATTGAGCAAAGCATTATTCAAGCTCACGAAAGCCTTCGTCCTGGTTCTGCTTTTGTCAACAAAGGTAAAGTTACAATCTTTTCTTTGTCTTCTTTAATGGTGTTGAGCATTTTTGCGTTTGTTAAACAGTTGAAAGTGTGGTGATTTTATAGGGGATCTTTTTGATGCTGGTGTGAACCGAAGTCCTAGTTCTTATCTGAACAATCCTGCAGCTGAGAGGAGTAAATATAAGTATAATGTTGACAAAGAAATGACACTTGTCAAGTTTGTTGATTCTCAGTTGGGACCTATTGGTACCTTTAACTGGTTTGCTACTCATGGGACTTCCATGAGTCGGACTAACTCTTTGATAAGCGGAGATAACAAAGGCGCAGCTGCGCGGTTTATGGAGGACTGGTTTGAGAAGAATGGTCAGAAGAATTCTGATAGCTCAAGAAATACCCCTCGGCGAGTATCAACTATTGTTTCTGATCTCAGTAGAAACCGTGAGTCAAATCCTTTCCTTGAGTTACCTAATGTAGCAGCCAATTCTACATTGCATTTGCAGCGAGACTGATGTGGAAAGTTATGGACTTTTTTCTTTTCAGAAACTAGACTTTTGGATATTGCAGCCACTTATAAGTCCTCTAGAGGAAAGACTGTGGATAAGTCCCTTGATGCTAAAATCCGAGTAAGAAAGGCTTCCAAGCGTACATTCGTTTCTGCCTTCTGTCAATCAAACTGTGGTGACGTGAGTCCAAATACTCTTGGTACATGGTGCATTGACACTGGACTGCCTTGTGATTTCAATCATAGTACCTGCAATGGAAAGAACGAATTGTGCTATGGCCGTGGTCCGGGGTATATACTGCTTCATGATTTCCTTATGTTTTTCACTGTGTTCGATTCAATCTTTTTGCACATTCTGATTAGCGTTTTGCCTTTTTTGTTTGTAGGTACCCTGATGAATTTGAGAGCACACGTATCATTGGAGAAAAACAATTCAAAATGGCAGTGGAACTTTTTAACAAAGCTACAGAGAAGCTGCAAGGAAAAATTGGCTACCAACATGCGTATATAGATTTCTCAAATCTTGATGTCACAGTTCCTAAAGCGGGAGGCGGCTCTGAGACGGTTAAGACATGTCCAGCTGCAATGGGGTTTGGTTTTGCTGCTGGAACAACTGATGGTCCAGGTGCTTTTGATTTCAAACAAGGAGATGATAAGGTAGTTTAGCTTTTCAACTATCTTCTTCTCATTTCTCACTGAATCTTTATCTAACATAAAGAATCTGCTTTCTTATGTAAATCTCTTTTTAAGGGTAATGCCTTTTGGAGATTAGTGAGGAACGTGTTGAGAACTCCCGGTCCAGAACAGGTCCAATGCCAAAAACCAAAACCCATTTTACTTGACACTGGTGAGATGAAAGTACCATATGACTGGGCGGTGAGTGGCTCCATTCTCTGTTACTTAAAGACGCTACAAAGATTTGAGAATCATTGTTTATTGACTATTTGTTAATTGCATGAACTGTGCAGCCTTCAATTCTTCCGATTCAGATACTTCGCATTGGCCAATTAGTCATCCTCAGTGTCCCCGGAGGTAATATCAATGAGACTCTCTTTTCCTTATTCATTCCCAACAGAGCTTAAAGCCTATAATTAGGATGAATACTTTGGTTTTAAGGTTTGGTTTTGTTCAGTTTCTGAATCTGTTATTGGATACAGAATTCACCACAATGGCTGGAAGACGTCTCCGTGACGCTATCAAGTCTTTTCTCATCTCTTCCAACCCCAAGGAATTCGGCAACAACATGCATGTCGTAATCGCAGGTCTCACCAACACGTATTCTCAGTACATAGCCACTTTTGAAGAGTATGAGGTTCAAAGATACGAGGTTTGTAAAGCACTCTTATCTCCCTTGATTCAGGTTTATTCACATGTCATGCCACTGTGTGTAACTTAACAGCTTTTATTGGTTTTTTCAGGGAGCCTCAACGCTATACGGACCACACACACTCACTGCTTATATCCAAGAGTTCAAGAAACTAGCCACAGCTTTGGTCAACGGCCAAACACTCCCACGTGGTCCACAACCTCCTGATCTTCTAGACAAACAGATCAGTTTACTATCTCCTGTGGTCGTAGACTCTACTCCTCTAGGAGTCAGCTTTGGTGACGTCAAAGCCGATGTGCCTCCGAAGTCAACGTTCAGGAGAGGTCAACAAGTCAACGCTACGTTTTGGTCGGGATGTCCTCGAAACGATTTGATGACTGAAGGATCATTCGCTGTGGTGGAGACGCTGCAGGGGGGAGGGAAGTGGGTGCCAGTGTACGACGACGATGACTTCAGTTTGAAGTTTAAGTGGTCGAGACCGGTGCAGCTGAGTCCGGAGAGCCAAGCCACGGTTGAGTGGAGGGTACCAGAATCTGCGGTAGCCGGAGTTTATAGGCTAAGACATTATGGAGCTTCTAAGTCGTTGTTTGGATCCATTAGTAGCTACTCTGGTTCTTCTAGCGCCTTTGTAGTTGTATGACAGACTATTATAGAGTATACTACATTTTGACTAAACACATTGCTGGATGGTGTATACTTTATGAAATAAAAAAGAGAAGAAAACAGATTTGAGTTGAATTGTACATCAAATATTAAAAAGAACCGATATACATGAGGATAATGAATGAAACTCACATATGCTAGCATGCTACACAACAGAAACGGGAGGATGTAATTTGTCAATAAAATGAAGACGCCACTATTGGTTTTTTACACAACTTGGAGAACCAACTGCACTTTCTCACATCATTTAATTATCTCACTCGTACAATTTTACACACTTCTCTTTGTGACTTGTGAGTTTTAGTTACAATCAACAAAAATCTCCATCTCGCTGTAACTTTGAGGACTTAAAGCTAGGAGGCTCCTTGGAAAGGCATTTTCAAAGTATCGAAAATAGCATTCTGTGAAAATGTCTTCCTGAATCTTTCTAGCAATTCTCCTCCATCATTTGCCTGAGCTGCTGCATCAGCCGCTTCCTTTGCCATTCCAATACGAGCATAAGCCTGAAACTCCACAAAACACAAAACTCACACTAAATAGTTTTGATAGAGATTTATAAACATTGAATCCAAGTACTTGATTTTATATGCAGAACAGACCTCGCCTCTTTCCACGGGATCTGACAGTTTTGGGATGTATTTTAGAGCTTCCGCCTTCTCATCTGCATCGATGCATGCCTCCACAAATGGACGGAACCCTTCATGATATATGCCAGTTATAACAAAAAGATAAACCAAAATGAATTTGCCTACACTCTGAAGTCTTAACATCAGCGTATTAGATGGTGTAATTGATAACTAACAGATGAGAACATTGTAACCAGCTGTGTAAAATTACGGTAATTACCCATTGGTGGTCTCTTTTCCTTTGAAAACTTTTCAAGAGCTTCCCAGTCTTTGATCGTAGCCAGAGCAAATGCTTTAAGCCAGTACCATCTTTTATCACTGACCTGAAAATTCAACCAGTACTATGGTGAATATCGCGTTCTTACAGTCATCCAGTGCACAAAAAGGATAAAAATCCAATTAGACCTTGAATTCTGTCTTCACTTTTGCTGCAGCACGATTATTTCCCAGGACAATACATGTGCGTATAGTATCATTGATGCTTGAATCAACAAAGATAGCCTGCTTTGTACTAGCTTCTAGCTCATGCTGTATCCTAAAACACATAACGAAAAAAGACCATGAGATGAAGAGCAAAGAATACATGAAAATGTAAGTTTCCAGTACAGCGAGGCTGCTTAGAAAAGAGAGCATATTAGCTTGCAACTATTACTTCAGGAGTTTTGCATGCTCCTCAGCAGCCTTAGACTCGAAAGTGTGTTCCTTTGTCTGAGAGAAAAGGTTTCTGGCCTTCTCAATTAGTTTTATGCGCGGACCGTGCAGCGGAGATCCTTTGCTAGCCATTGGGTTTTTCCCCATATCCCATGATTCTTTCCATAAAAGAAAAGCTACCTCCTGCAACAACCACAGAAATCCAAGCTTAACACCGGTTTATGTACACAAACAGCAGTTATCTGATGGTCAACTTTAGCGTTTACAGGATAAACCATTTAACAAATTGGCCCAACTTAGCTTCTGAACTAAGAGTATAAATCAAGGAAAAACTTGATCATGAAACGTACATGAATCTGGCCCGTAGATAAGAAGAAATCCTTCAAAAATTCATGTTTATGACACCTACACCACAAAAATTTTATAACATCGTTACATCCTTACAGAATAACACTGATTAAGCTGCTTGGTTAAACCAAGTTTTACATAAATCAAGCATGACAGATAGAAGATTTTCCTACCGTGCATATGCTACAAATAAATCACGTGCCAAAACTCTTCCTTGGATCATTGCAAAGAATTCCAAAGGAGGCCTCTGGTCAACCCCACAAATTAAAATCAGTTAGTTCTTGTTTGTTAGCACAACATACAGATTTCTAGTTAAAGTAATAACATCACATACAAAACAGTAACATCACATACAAAACAGTCATATACCTTTTGCCATATATGAAATATGACCAGATAAACCAGATCGGTGTCACCACTCTCAGTTGCTTTCACTAAAGCAGTGTCCTCCTCCCCAATGCTTAATAAAAGAGGTACCTAGAATTACAGAAAATGATCATGAAACATGTGAACTAAGTTTTTACACTAATTATTACCCCGAAAACATGAATGTCTTTTACTTTTGCATTAAGAACTTGAACGGGAGGTAGTCATCTTAGATGGACAAACCTGTTTCGTGGAGCGTGGTTCATGTTCAACTAGCATTGCAGCTAACTTTCGACGGCCACAGTTATCAGCATGAGTGGCCACTGCAGCATAAGATATTCCTCTGCATAGTTGGAGCTGAAATTCAATGCATCAATCCTTCTAAGTCCCTGAGTCACCTCAATATATATATCTTGCAAAGTATAAATATACTAGAATTTGAACCTTATCAAGTAAAATTTCAAGAAGATGAGAATCTGGCGTTGATGGTGAAGCAGTTATCTTTGCACATGCCCAATGCATTATCACCACTTCCTATATTACGACAAAATAGAAAATCATAATCACCCGAAGGCTAGACAGGAAAATATTGGAAATAGAGGAACGCATCACAGGGACGAATATAATAACCTCTGACTTACTTTATTCATATCTAAGTACTCAGATATCCGCAGAGCAAGAAGGTGGAAATGAGCATTAATAAGGCGACTAATCAAAACCATTGGTGTCAGTAACTGCAAGCCAAATAAATTTCATGAGGAAAGGGTAGCTGCAAATGTTTCTTTATCAAGACAATCATATAAACTGCAAAACCTTGTACTGCCGAATGCTAAGAGGTATGCCAATAGCAGGATCACGAACAGCATTTAGAACCCGTAATGTTCTACAAGTCTCTTGGACACGCTCACGCTGAAAATTGCTGTTACAGCTCACCGAGCGTTAGTCTCAGAAATTAGATTACTAAAAGTCAATTCTTTTAAACTAACCTGCAGAAAGCTTGTCCGTAGCTTGCCGCTCGTAACAGAGCCCTCTGACGAGTTACATCAAATTCATGGCCAGCGGCATCAATACAGGATTCAACAGCCTCAGACAGTGATGAACGAATTAGTCTCAAATTTTCATCTGCCTGACAGAAGAAGAGCAAATCAACTCCATCACCAAGATCTAGGAATAATAATCATAAAAAATTCTTCTCAATTCATTCCATTTTTCCTGTAAGAACACCATGTTCATCCTAAACCTAAGTATCATCCCTTACAATACAATATTAGGAACAGCAGGAAGAACTGAGACACTAAAGCTTGACTATGAAGGAATCACATCATAATGCAGAACATTTGTTATGAAACACCATTAAGATGCATATGCTTTTTGTTGTTGTCTATAGTAATAAACCTACCTTAGCACTTCGCCTGTCAAAATGATCCAAAGCATCATATAGCAAAGCTGCAGGTGATGTGCTTCCAATCTTAAAGATTGACTCAGTAGAATCAGGTACTCTTTGGAGAAATTCAAGGCTCGTATTAGATAATATTCTAACTCCATCACATTCTGGAATGAGAATTACAGGTTCATCATAGAAATAGTGAACTGGGTCTCCTACAGGACCCACCATCATTAAATCCTCATCCCAATAGAGCAGCACGCTATCCATTCCACACCAAGCCATTTGCTGCGGAGGAAGGGCCGACTAGAAAAGTATGCGATTAAAGACACAGTTAAGTCACCATATTATAGCAATTATACTAGAGAACGACCAGCAATTGCCATTATACAGCCTATAAGAAAGAAACAAGCATCTCAAGAGGCAATGATACATACCTCACAATTGTAGTCGATAGCAATTTGTTTTGTTTCCATGTCAACAACAACAATCCGACCATCATGAGTAAAGAGTGTTAGAAATTTTCCATTAGGTGATACAATCATCTTCTGGACCGGTCCAATCAAATTCCCATAATCATCATTCTGCAATTCAGTGTCTTCAACACTAGGCTCATCAAACCTAATAGTTTGAACTACGTCCTCCTCCACAATAAAAATGTCATCACCAACTGCTACTAAAACCTCAGGATTTCCAGACATCGTGTACTTAGGTTCCCTCACAGCCAAGCAAGTTGGCTGAAGCAGATCATCTTCTGTTAACCCCGGCACATCAGGCAACTTAAAAGGCTTCATAGTCTTGAAATCGGAAATAAAGACTAACTGCCCTCCTTCTGTCAAGCAGACAACGCCATTTCCCCAGAAGACACACTCCACCACATTCTGCTCAAAGCACTCCTTGCCCATTGACATATTGGGCTCGATGAGCTCAGCGTGAATGTTGTAACGATAAATGGTGCCATCTTGGACAATGCAAATTAGTGTCTGATCATCGGACCAGGACATTCCGATGAGGCGTCCCCCAGGGTGCTTCCAGACCGTCTCAGAGAGAAGTATACCTGCCGAGTTAAAGATGCGGAGCTTTCTTAGAGCAGATTCAGCATATAGTTGGACAATCTTGGAGTCATCTCGAATGACTGCAATTGGCCCACCAAATGAGGCACACGCCACCTTATTGCGACTCAAATCTACATGTTTCCATCTCATTTGGTATATCTCAGGCTTCCTGTAATATCGATCATAGAGAAGCTGCCATTCCGCAGCAACAGACACGTTCGCCATCTTGTTTCGTCAGGACCAGCTGAGAATAATCAAAAGAAGAACTCTTTTAAGCTTATGGACACAAAATTACACATAATCATGTAAAAATCGCAAGTTGACCCTCGAAATTAGGCTATCAACTCGAAACCAGGCTTCATTTCCTAAACACCAGTCTCAAAAAGATTGAACTTTTCAATTCCAAATCTATAACTAAACAATTATAATGAAGACTAATCTAGGTAAAGGTTCTACAATGAAACTGGAGCAATCAAAGTTCATCAATCTCTTTACTTTAATCGACTCTGAGATTTTCGTTATAGAGGAATCTCCATTGGAAAGAAGAACATAAATCTTCAATACAAAAAAAAAACTTACTTTTAGAAACGGAATCCACGTTTAGTCTTAGAGGAGAATCAAACAACGGACGAATTCATCGACCCGACGACGGAGTTTTGAGAAAGAGAGATCGGAGCTCAGGAGACGAACAATCAAACAAGCCACGATCCTATTTTCTTCACATCAATTTTTATTCTTTTTTTAATATATATTTTCTTAAATATTTTAAAAATGTGTGAATGTATCAGGAAAAATAAAAGTTTCATGATAGTATAGATTAGGTTGGAGTAAGTAAACAAATTTAAAATTGATAAAATTCGTAGAAGATCTGGCCAAAACGAGAGGCAAAACTTTCATAGTCCAACAATGTTAATTATCCATCTTAACAAAGTTTACACAATTCGAATTTAAAAAATTCTAAAATTACTGAGTTAAAAGGTCATTGATGAAAACTTTAGCAACTTTGTCTCCCAAAGACCTCCTTATGTGAACAACACTTATTAAGGTACAAAAATTCCAATCTCTCTGATTCTGATTCTGATCATCTCAATATAGTCAACCGTAATGAGTAAGAAATGAGGCAAACAAAATTTGGTCAACGAAGCAAATCATAATGGTTTCTACCACTGTAAAGAAGCCTAACAACATTCTTATTCGTCTTCCCTTTTCCCCACCCTCCTCGGAACTCAGCTCCATACTCTTGAATTGGTATAAAACCCGAGCTATACCCTCCTTTACCGTGCTGGAAACAACAATACCAAATAACTCAAGATCTGAGTACAATTGAGATGGTGATGTACTAGAACAAAAGAAAACACCAATTCTTGTCTACTTAAAGACTCCAAAATCAAAGAATCTTTACCTCATGCTCGGGTATGTAAACGACGATTGGCTGTTTACATAGCTTGGAAAGAACCTGTTGAAGAATAACATTGACATAAGATCGTTTCTCTATGATAGCAAAATTTTGAGTTTACAATGCAGAGGAACTCACTAGTAGCTCGGACTCCCCTCCCCAGAAATCGTGTCTTCCAATCCGCTGGCAATAGCTGAAGAAAAGTGTTTGATGTGATAAGAGATTCACCGTTTATAGTCATTTAGCTGAAAAAATGAGAAAGAGTAAATTAAATGAATTATTATGAGGACTCACCGTTTAAGAGACTCATCCACTGTGATAGCCACTAAAGCTTCTTTGTACTTCTCCCTTTCCTTTGGATCATTGCATATAACCTCTTTCACAGCCATTCGTAACTCATCTGTGGAACAAATGCAAGTTTTTGCCACACAGAAACATGATGAACAAAGAGATAAGCATTCAAACAGACAAAGCTTCTCAACAATCAATCAAAAGAGAGAACCCACACAACATTTTTCCACCTAAAAGACTAACACACTGAAAAAAAAAAAACTCCATTTTTGATTCCCAAAACTCAGCAATCTCAACACAGTCCAATCTCTTAGTTTTCAAAACCACACAACAAACATCTAAACAATATATAGTCTCACCTGCATCATCTCTCTCTCGTTGGGGGTTAAGAGTAAGACCTTTGTTAAAGGCCATCCCTTTCACCTAATATACATTGAAAAATTACATCATTTCTTCAGAAACCCCCAACAAGAACACATTGAACATATGCAGAGACAACAATACCAATGCTCGAAACAGACATCGTCCATCTCCTTTAACTCTATCCACAGCGTACTGCTCAACCTTTTTCGCTGAAGGGGAACGATTCCTAGAGATGAATATAGGAAAATTTCGCAGATTAGCGTAAAGGGTTATAAGAAAGACTCGATTTTGAATTCAATGGTTTAAGAGCAGTAACCAAAAACTCACATCGAGGAACCGATTCTGGCGAAGAATACATTGCTATTTCCCTTCGTAGCGCCTAAGAACAAAGCAGGGAGTGAAGTGGAGGAGATTGAATCTGAAACAGAAGCAGTAGGGGAGGAAACAACCTCGAACCGAGCGAACCCATTTCTCAGCTGCTCAAGAATGTTGTCTGCGATATATAAAACACACAAATTGACTATTGTGTTGGGGAATTAAACAAGAACAAAGCAAAAATTGAAGTATTTACTGTTGGAAGGTTTGAGCTCCATGGAATCTTTTGCAGGGGAGATAAGAGAATTCGAACTTTTGAGACTCAAGAGAAAGAAAGAGACCGAAAGTGTATCAATATAGTTCGAACGTTATATATAATGTCGTTTAAAAGCTAACGCAAATCCGTTGTAGTCTAGCTGGTCAGGATACTCGGCTCTCACCCGAGAGACCCGGGTTCGAGTCCCGGCAACGGAGTTTTTTGTTTTGTCATTTTTTTTTCCGGCCGTCCGATTAATTAGCCAAAATAATAGTCCAAATAAACGCTACCGTCACATAACCTAACCCCACCAAATCCACCGGAACATATCCAAAACTAATCTCACACGTAGGAGGAGTCACGTGCGCACGTGCGAGAGAGCAAGGTCTAAACTTTATGGTTTAACGACCAACCGGAAAATTCTGGCAATTGGCATTCCAACAAAGGACTTGAGAGCTGTTTCTTTCCCAATCTGCATAAGAAATATCGAAACACTTCCACACAAAATCCACGCGCTCACTCACTCGCATAACACTTGTTTCCTTGCCTCAATTTTCAAAACAACGATCTCTTCGATGCTTTCTCTTCCTTCCTCCTTCTGATTCTGCGCCTATTTGTCTCGGATCTCTGATTTTTCTTCGTCTTTTGAGGTAAAGTTTTGATTATTTGAGCTGGGTTTTGTTCTGTTGTTGATGGGTTTGAGTCTTTTAGTATTGAGATTTGCTTGCTTGTTTACGAGAGATATAATGAGCAACGGAACGAATCTGAACACTTTGCCTTCTTCAATTTGATTCTAATCTCTCGTGGATGCATTGATCGCTGATTGCTTTTGATTTTCCGTTGCTTTATTCTCTAATTTTTATTTGGATTTGTGCATTTAGAGGATTGAGATCTCTTTGGAGTGGATCCATTCAAGTACTGAAGAAATCAATCTCAGCTATTGAGGGAAAAAAATGGCTTCAATGTCCCTAGCATTAGGCGGAGCTTCGGCTTCTGCTTCAGATTACTTGCGTAGTTCGAGCAATGGTGTTAATGGAGTACCATTGAAAACCTTAGGAAGAGCAGTGTTTACAACTACCAGAAGGAGGGACCTGGCGGTGACATCTCGGCTCAAGAAAGGTAAGAAGTTTGATCATCCATGGCCGGCAAATCCTGACCCGAATGTGAAAGGAGGACTCTTGTCTTACCTCTCCGAGTTCAAACCTTTGGGGGATACTCAAAAGCCCGTCACTTTGGATTTCGAGAAGCCACTGGTTGAACTGGAGAAGAAGATTGTCGATGTACGGATGAACTCTAACCATGTGCTGCATCTTCCTTTGATATCCCGTAGGCTGTCTCTCATAACCTTGGTTCTTGTCTGCAGGTGAGGAAGATGGCGAATGAAACGGGGTTGGACTTCACTGAGCAGATTATCACTTTGGAGAACAAGTATAGACAGGTAAAATTGCAAGTGTAGGTTGGTTCTCAATTTATATGGTTAAAAGGAGACCCACCATTCAAATTTGATGTTAATGTATAGGTCGATTTGTTTAGCAACAACATCTTACTGATCCCATCATTTTAATTTCAGGCACTGAAAGATCTTTACACGCATCTTACTCCGATACAACGTGTCAACATTGCGCGCCATCCCAACCGACCTACTTTCCTTGATCATATACATAACATCACTGACAAGGTCTGGTCTCCAGTACTATGGCTATTTTGTTAGGCATTGGGTATAAATTCTTTTTTTTGTTTTCATTCTTGGGACTCTCTGCTCTTGTTTCAGTTTATGGAGCTTCATGGAGACCGAGCGGGGTATGATGATCCTGCAATTGTGACGGGTATTGGAACCATCGATGGAAAACGATATATGTTCATAGGTCACCAGAAAGGTAGAAACACCAAAGAAAATATCATGCGTAACTTTGGGATGCCGACTCCTCACGGGTATGTTTTCACTAGGAACTTCCTGGTTTGTTGTTAAATAGAAATATTCAGCGTCAACAACACTCTTATCAAATTTCTGTAATGCCGTCAACAGTTACAGGAAGGCACTACGGATGATGTATTACGCAGACCATCACGGTTTTCCCATCGTGACATTCATTGACACTCCTGGAGCCTATGCAGACCTTAAATCTGAGGAACTTGGACAGGTACAGGACATGTCTTTAATGTTTAAAGTGTACTGGTTTATCTGCAGCACAACATTTTTTGCTTATTTGTATAATAGGGTGAAGCGATTGCCAACAATCTGAGGACAATGTTTGGCCTGAAAGTGCCGATTCTTTCTATTGTCATTGGGGAAGGTGGTTCTGGTGGTGCCCTAGCCATTGGCTGTGCTAATAAAATGTTGATGCTCGAAAACGCAGTATTCTATGTTGCCAGGTAAAATTCACCCCCGATGTAGATATGATGATATGATATATTTACGGAGTGATTTCTCACGTCTGTTGTTTTACCTTTTACAGTCCAGAGGCCTGTGCAGCTATCTTGTGGAAGACTTCCAAGGCTGCTCCTGAGGTCTGTACACTATTCTGCTGCCCGATTAAGTGATCATGTAGAAGCTTATCTTGCAATTGAATGAAACTCTTGTACGCAGGCTGCTGAAAAGCTTAGAATTACCTCCAAGGAGCTGGTCAAGCTTAATATAGCCGATGGAATCATACCTGTAACTGATCCTACCTCTAATCTATCTGTTTTTGCCTCTTACACCTCTTTTGTCGCGTTGGATCAGTAAGTTACTCTCTTATGTGTTGTGCAGGAACCGCTTGGTGGCGCCCATGCTGATCCTTCATGGACCTCGCAGCAGATAAAGATTGCTATCAATGAAAACATGAATGTAGGCATAGTTATTTGCCTCAGCGCTGAACGTGGCTCAAAAAGGCTTCTAACTTTTTTTCGGGTTTTTTGTAGGAATTCGGGAAAATGAGTGGAGAAGAATTATTGAAGCATAGGATGGCTAAGTACCGAAAGATTGGAGTGTTCGTAGAGGGTGAACCAATAGAGCCATTCAAGAAAGTCAACATGAAGAAGAGGGACACTGTGTTCTCAGATAGCCGGAAGCTGGAAGGTGAAGTTGAGAAGCTGAAGGAGCAGATTCTGAAAGCCAAGGAGACGTCTTCAGGGGATGAGCCTTCGAGTGAAGTTCTTAGTGAGATGATTGAGAAACTCAAATCCGAGATCGATGAAGAGTACACTGAAGCTGCAATAGCAGTAGGTTTGGAGGAGAGACTAACGGCAATGCGCGAAGAGTTCTCGAAAGCGAGTTCAGAGGAGCATCTTATGCACCCGGTACTGATCGAGAAAATTGAGAAGCTCAAGGAAGAGTTCAATACCCGTTTGACTGACGCACCTAACTACGAGAGCCTAAAATCTAAGTTGAACATGCTGAGGGACTTTTCCAGAGCCAAAGCAGCATCAGAAGCTGCTTCACGGAAAAAGGAGATCAATAAGCGGTTTCAGGAAGCTTTTGACAGCCCTGAAATTAGAGAAAAGGTTGAGGCAGTCAAAGCCGAGGTCGCGAGCTCAGGAGCTTCATCTTTTGACGAGTTACCTGATGCACTGAAAGAAAAAGTTTTGAAGACAAAAGAGGAGGTCGAAGCAGAGATGGCGGGTGTGTTAAAGTCAATGGGTCTGGAGCTGGAAGCTTTGAATCCGAATCAGAATGATGTGGCTGAGGAAACCCATGTCCCGAACGAAAACCTTGAAGAAAAACTTGAAAAGCTGAACCAAGAAATCACCAAGAAGATTGAGGAGGTGGTGAGGACACCAGAGATCAACAGCATGCTCGAGTTGCTGAAAGTGGAAACGGCAAAGGCGAGCACAACTCCTGGTGTCACCGAAGCAAGTCAGAAGATAGAGTCACTTGAGCAACAGATCAAGCAGAAGATTGCAGAGGCTCTGAGCATGTCAGGACTTCAGGAAAAGCATGAGGAGCTCGAGAAGGAGCTTGCAGCTGCCCGTGAATTAGCTGCAGAGGAATCAGACGGGAGTGTGAAGGAAGATGACCACGACGATGAAGATAGTTCAGAATCCGGAAAATCAGAGATGGTTAACCCCAGCTTCGCCTAAAGCACAAAACAAGACATTGTTTGTAAGTCAAAAATCTGATCAAAACACCCTTTTTTTTTTGAATCATTCACAGACCAACCAAATTCTAACTAACACAAAACAAAAGGACAATACTCGCAGGATGTTGAAGCTCTTTTCGATTTCCCTGGTAAGAGGCTATCCTCCACGATCTGAGCAATAGCAAAGAGACACAGAAAACTCTAGTGGAGGAACAGCACCATAAAAGCCTTGCCTTTTCTAGTTTAGCTTCTGGAACATGATTTGTGGATTAGATCAAGCGTTTGCAGTTGACTTTTGTCTTTGGATTCATTTCTGTATTGTTATTGTCTTGTTTGGTTAGAACACTAGTTTTTGTCTTTTTAAGTCTCCCATGAGGTACGTTAACACTTTTCAATCCTCTTGTGCTCAAAACCTTTGATATTTATAGATTTGTCTAAATAATACACAGTTTTTTGCACTGTTGAATGATACCAACATAAAATCCAAACCGATTACTGGAAATTTTGGAATAAATTCACTGAAAAGTTGAGACATAAATGAAGAAGCATAAAAACATATCTTATAAATATTTTCAATCGGACTCAAAATGCTCTCTTGTTTCTACCACCTTCTCAGTAAACAAAAGGAATAACAGCTTTTCGAGTCTTGGGATACTCATCCTTGAACTTGTCCATGTACCACTTGTGGCTCGCACGTGCACGCGGGAACAAATTTGAACACGTGTACAGAAAAAAACCAAACCCGGCCCACGACCAAGTCATTACAGCCCAGCCTAACCACTCTATAGCCTCTCCCAAGTAATTCGGACAGCTTACAAGCTCGAACCAGCCTCCTCTCGGTATCACATAACCTCCCCGATTCTCTTTCTTCAGTCGTACCAGAGTCCGGTCCGACTTGATATTTATCCACATACCGGCTACAAACACCACCGTACCAATAATAAACCGCCACCAGAACCAGTGTCCGTCTTCGTAGTCGTTCTTGTAGTGCGAAACCCACCTCGCCTGTTCAGAATAGTCAAAATTGAGCTGAGATTTTAATTTCGGTACAAATTGAAATGTTCCGGTTATGCAATAGAAGTAAACCGAAATCAACCACATTGTACCTGGATATAACCGTTGAGGAGATTAAAGGTGAAAGCCATGGCGGCGACAGTGACCGGAAAACCACTTTTGGCAGAGGAGGTGGAGCTGCGGAAGAGGCGAAGAGGGTAAATGATGGTGCGGTGGAAGTAATGGAGGAGAAAAGGAGAGAAGAGGAGGAGGGATTTAGGATTATGAGAGTGACGACCAAAGGAGAAGAGAAGGAGCGTGAGCCACAAGGTCGGACTCTCCATGACGAACCAAGCAATCGGCGGAGATACGGTGGGACCAAATCCGGTACGGTTGTGTTTGCCGTAAGGAGCTTGGAGGAATTTCAAAGCGAAGGCGGTTGGTGGGCCGGAGAAAATTAGGGTGAGGACGCAATAGCGGAAGAAGCTCTGATCGGCGATCTCTTCCATTTTGGGGTTTCTCTGAAAGTAGAAGAATTGGGGAAAGATAAGATCTATCCGGGGATAGTTGGTGATTGATGATATAATATATATACACGTCCACTTGGGAACTTAATGCAATGTTCTTTTTTTTTTGTAAATTATATAAAGGATGGAATAGTTTTTATGAAATAATCCAAGAATAACTTATTTTATTAGTACAGTATGTCTTAATAAAAATGAATTGTCATTTAAAATTTTATTAACGAAAAGACATTTTTTCAGGAATAAATTATTGATTTTGAAGTTTTTTAATGTTTTTCTCAACTACCAAAAACTTAAGTGTCACTCTTTATGCCCACGCTCTTACACCTTTAGATTACCAACTCAATTCACATCATGTAGATAATTAACATATGTATGTTCAATAGTTCAATGATTACCACACTTTATTTAACCAGTCTCTTTAACTTGCTTTTATGCATATAATTATCCATCAAGATCTCTCATTCAAACAAATCCAACTCCACAAACGATTCATTTCTCGGGGTCTTGTGTTAATGTACACAAAACACTTTTCTTTTCTTTTTTTCTAAATTCAAGCTAGTTTCAACAAGGTTTTCTTTGCCAATCCACTATTTGAATTTTGAGAGTGTACAAAGGGAAAGAGAAGAAGAACCATCGAGCTACACGATTTGATCAAAGCTAAGTGTATATCTATTCTAATTCTAATTTTCAAAAAAAAAAATAATAATAATAATAATTTTGTATCCTATTCAAAGCTATGAACTGTAAAAAAAAAAAAAGCCTTTCGGGTCTAGAAGACTCGTTCTCCGGTTGCAAAGAGGATCCAAAACACGGTGGTTGCAAAGTAAAGAAACGCAGTTACTGTCAAAAACGCCTGAAAAGAGCCAAGCCACTGCACGAAATAACCTGTCCCTATTGTACTTACGATCGCAGCCAGCGTACCCGCACAATTCGAAATACCTGTCTCGCACACCAAATACACAAGAGCCTAACATTTTGAGCAAGAAACAATATAGAAACAAAGTTTTTTAAAAAGCAAAATATCCATTATATATTAACATTTACCGTGCAGGAAACCAGCATATTGCGGTGCTATGTCCTGTTTCCACAAAGAGAAACCAAATGATATTGTGAGATATATTCAAGAATATCCCAAAATGGTTGGGTGGTTTAGTGATCCATCAAATTTGGAATATGATTGGTATAAAAGTCATAGTTAACGTACTTGCATATTGAGGAGAAATCCAGCCTGGCTAAAGGAACTCAAGCTCAATGCAATGGTCATGAAAACAGCTGCACAAGAAGGCGACTTCGCGTAGTTGAGGCAGAGCAGAGACAACCCCGGACCCATGAATCCAATAGACTGACAATGAAAGCCGGGATTATCCGTTAGAATGTGATAATTTAAATCTTATGGTTTGGTTTTAGTTAACCAAGTAGTGCGCTTTTAATAATCACCTGCATGATCTTTCGGACTGAGGTTACTGGGTGACCAGTTCTGATCAAAAGGTCTGATGCTGCGCCTGCATAGTAACCTGAGATCGCCATTGTCGCCCATGGAACAGCGCTAAACCAAGCCGCTTGCTTCAAATTCACATTAAACACCTGTGATCAAACAAGACATTAATATAAATTAAAACATCATACACTTTTTCAGTTCATATCTGAATCAAAACCATGTAACAATCCCTACTTACCGTCTGGAAGTAAACAGGCATCCACGAGAGAAGAACAAAGTATCCCTGTAAACAACTAACGAAAACCGTATTAGTTTCTGACAAGAAAGATAAGACATTGCTCAAATAAAGATACTATCAAACTCAAACTCACCCAGTTGTTAGTCACATTAGCGAAAATGATCGCCCAAGTAGGTAATTTCGACAAAAGAAGGCGCAGAGATGGGTTAGGCTTTGCTGAATTGGTTGGCTGATGAACCGGTTTTCCAGCCTCGATAAGCCTAAGTTCTGATCCAGTAATAAAAGGACTGTCCTGAGGGTTGTTTGTAACGCCGCCTGACCAAGTGGACACCCATAATAGACCTAAGGATGCAAAAAGAATGAATGGACCAGAGATTCCTATAGAAGATAACATGAGTGGCGTCAACAGAAGTCCCACAACATTTCCCATGTGAAACCCGGCCATTGATATACCAACCGCACTCGCACGTTCATCCGTTGGGAACCACCTGAGGAAACAATACCTATAACTTAGGCGGTGATTGTTTCAAATCCCACTTTCTGCTTTTGCGGTTTACATGTGAAGTTTGTTCTCAAGACAAATTTCACATAGTTAGAAAAGAAGGAATTACCGAGAGAGAAGGGTGGTCATGGAGGGTAATGCAACGCCTTCAGCGAGGCCAAAGAAGGCGCGGACACACAATAAGGCTAAGGTTGAATGGGCAGCTGCCCAAGGAGTAAGTAGAGTGGCTAAGGACCACAATGCCACTCCCCAAGCCAATACTCTTTTTCCTCCATACCTATCCACCAGTGCCCCTCCAATAACCGATGAAAAAATGTAACCCCATAGGAAGGAGGACTGCAAAATAAACAAGTCTCATCAATCCATAGTAAAAGAAAACATAACAGTAGTGTTAGCCATACAATTTAAGTGGTGCTCATCAAAGAGTCCTAACTCCTAACCAAAGAACATGTATAGAAGTAATTGATGACTTGATCTGTTAATTGAGGTCATCCATCGAGTCTCATCCACACTTTAAGTAGCAAGAAAGGCCGGTTTTTACTGGTTTTGAGATTATCTGAATTTAGGTTTACTAGTTATGTAAACTCAAAATTTGGATCCTATGTAATGGTTTTTAGACTTTTAGTAGTTGCATTGGTATTGAATGTTTCCAAAATGAGAGGGATTGGATTTTCTTTTTTAGCTTTGAAGCCACACAAAACCCCAGAAATAAGGACAATCAACATGACCCACACGGCCACACCATAAACGATTTGGTAATAAGTTTCACATTCATATTAAGGTCAAGCCCTCTCCACGCTTGCCGCCCAAACTAACGCACCTACCTTTTCTCAACAACCACTCCCTATTTTTCTAATATATATAAAAATCAATTTTTTTTCTTCTAGAATGCTACCATCTTACATTCTTTAATCACCCGATATTATTTCAAGTGTGTTACAGTTTATAAATACATTTATGGAATTTACGAACGATTCAAATCTTGGTTTAGCTATTTATATAGGGAAACCAAATCTTGAAATCTTCATTTTTTTTTGTAAAGTTGATTACTTCAAGATAAGCGGATCAAGAATGTAACTAAAGGGAGACAATGAAAGAATAAACCAAAAAAATTAAGAGATTAAGAAAATACCTGAACTACCCCTAGAAAAGAACTCGACCAGCCAAGCTTGTCGGCGAGTGGAACCACCGCGACGGACATTACAACTCGGTCGGCGTTACACAGACACATCATACACGCCGTCAATATCACTACCTTGATCCTCTCCGGCATCATCGAAATAGCCGCCGTCTCTCCTCCTCCGATCATTATTCCCTCCGCCGCGCATCTTTCCGGCGATCGATTCCTCTTCTTCTTCGCCGCCACCCCCGTCGTCTCACCTCTTCTTTTTCTATGGCCTTCCGATGAGGAACGTAAACTACCATATCGAATCTGATTTTCTCGGGCTTCGAACCAGACACCCAGATGGGCTTTCTTGGTGGCGATCGGATTCCGACGGAAACCCAATAAACATGACGAATGTTGCAGAGGTGTTACCGATGATGTTACCGCCATTGATGATTATTTAGGAAAGATTAACTTTTCATGCCAATAATGATGTGAATGTATAGGAGTTGTTAGAGGAACGAGAGAGAGACTTTCAGCGAGAGAATGACTTCTCCATGAAAGAAGCGTTTGAAAGTCTGGTGGTGTTTGGTGATGAAGGGTATTTTAGTCAATTCGGAAAATAGTTTCTGCTGCGTCCTACGTGGAGACACGTGATGACAAAGTGACTCCACCACGTCAGCCGACCTACAACGGGTCAACCGGGTTACCGGAGCCTCCGTTCATGTAAGGAACATTATTATTATGGACGAGAAACTTGAAGTAAAATCTATAGGATTAGTAGTGCTAATTTGATCTTTTATCAACACAACTTTTTTTATAAACTCTTTAGTAGAAGCAAAATATGTTCTAAAGTTATTTGCTTTGGTCTTGTCTCATTTAGTCATTTTAAACATGTTATATACAAGTGAAAATATCTCCGCATGAGTCGATACAATCGCTGTCTAAGTGAAAAGGTCCCCAGCTAAGCCAACGTGCTCTTCACCAAATGCTTTAAATCTATTGTGAAAAGGTACAAGATATTGAAGAATAGTGTGAATAGAAACTATTGCGAATGACTATTTGCATGCAAAAGTGAGGACGATGTACTTGGAAATTATTCCAAAATGGGAAAGAAAAAGCCCAATTATTTGAAAGCGTAAATCATTCAAAGCCCAAAAAGGAAATGGTACTACAGTTTTGGAGCAGTATAAACAGTGCCATCGATGAACAGTAATGCAGTTCATGGATTTGTTGGATGCGATTAGGTGTCTGCTTTCCATTTTAGTAATGTTGTTTTTCAATCGCTTCCAAACCATTTTTGAATCGCTTTATAAATTCACAAATATATGGTAACCGCATAGCACTAGCATTGTGTTACTGTACCTAAATCTATTTTATATATCACATCATTTCTAAATTGCAAAGCTATCACAGTCACATCTATATTGCATTACTTATGTTTCAAACTGAAGTTGACTAGCATCATGCCTTATCCAAGAGTCCAAGAGTTTTTGTGTGCTCATCTAATCGCTCTCAGAGACCCATTCACAGTCCTCCAAATTATTTTCATAAATTATAATATAAATTTTACTATTACATGCGTGATTTCATACAACTTCCGTTATTTCCTCAATCCTAAACAAAGGTTAGAGTTTTGACCCAAGAAAACAAACAAATTTGGTATCGGAGTTAAATAGACTTGTAGTCGTATTCATACAATCACACATGATGTCATGTGGTGTGGATAGATCATTGAGTATAAAGGATTCCCAAAATATTATATATATGAGATAAAACCAAATACAATTTTTCTATTATTTAAGTATATGAATATTTCCTAACAGTTAGTAGTCATGAGATCATGAGATGCCTATAAACGGCTAAACTAGAAGCTCGTGTTTCTCCAAATCTATTAAAAATTTCATCATTTGGAGCTATACGTGTTTTAAAATCATCAAAAGTGAGAATGAAAAATTCAAAGTGGGAATGCACCTATGACTTGAGTGGTTCATAACATGGCAGGGGTCACATTACCTCACATGTTTTGAATTCCTTCCTAAATAAATAAAAGATTCCAAACTCCATTAAAACTCCTACGACACCTAAAAAAGAAGAGAGAAACATGATATTTCACAAATATAAAAACAACTTTAAGACATCTAAAAAAGAAGAGAGAACCTATTTAAAAATATGTAAATAAATACCTACGAGGGAACAATTGAAAGGGACAGAAAAAGATAACATTTAGAAAGGGACAAAATGGGCCGAAGATAAGCCCAAAAACAAAGAAAAGTAACCGGGTTTTACACGAGTATGGTTAAGTCTACTAAACTCGTGACTCACCGACGTGACTCTCTTCAATCTTCATCACTCCCCCCGTGCGCCGTCGGCGCTATTCCACGCCCTTCTTCATTTTCCCAATTAATTTTTCTTCTATTTTAAACTTTAAACCCTAAAGTTTTTTGAATGTTTTTTTTAAGACAAACTATTCACGTGTGTGAATTTACATCCACCCTGAATAACTAAATTATACTCTTTTAGTTCGTCTTCATCTCGAATGTATCCAATTTAATATAATAAAAAAAATGAGTTAAAATATTCCTATGTGCTTGTACACAAAAACGTAGAAAAGGTTCACAATTTGATAAAAAGAGGTTCTTACATGTGTATAATTAAGATTTAATATATCTTGTTTAACATGCATTATTTGATGTATTTTCAAAAGGCAAAAGGTAGAGAAAACAAAAAGAGCAATAGAACAAGAAAAAGCTAAAATAAAATAAAAGTGAAAAGGCAAAAAATATAAAGAGAAAGACAGAAAAGGAAAAAAGAAAGCGAAATGTGATTATAAAGTGAATAAGTAATGGCAGAAACATCCTCGAGCTATTACCTGACTTTGCATTTTCCCCCTTAAAGTATAAAAACTATTCATATGTTTTTCCCCAAAACATATTACGTATTGAGTTATCGAACTTTAAAATATATCGAAAATGTCACTGAAGAACCAATGTTATGATTATTAAATATTTATACAACCACGTATAAACAACAAACTAACGTTTATGCATCACATTCAATTTGATGACGTGATAGAGTGATATGTTTTAGTTTTTGAGACATTACCAGGCTTAGTGGCTCGTTGTCGTAGAGGAGAACCTTCAAACAACAAAACACGTTTTGAACTTCAACAGTAGTGTTACTTTGACCTCGGACATTCGTCTTCGTGTTTACTACATAGTGAACTCTTCAGACGGTCTTTTCTCACTCGAATTTTTTGGTGCATTGGATAGCTAATATCATATCATTTGTAATCTCAAAAGACTTTAATGTCTTATGATTACAATGAGGACTTTAAAAGAAATACATCTATTTTCTTTTTTCTTTTTTTTTTTGGTAAAAAGATACATCTATTTTCGATGGATGGTTTGTTTTATCTACCAAGGAAATATCAGATCATTTGGCATTATCACATTTAAACTCGAATCAAATGTTAGTATTGAAAAAGAACGGTCAAATAAATTATGATGAGTTTTTTGGTTCAGGCCAGCTAAGTTGAATCCAGAAAATTTGAAAATACGATAAATAATAGAAGTGTGAAAACACAAAATTTTGAGTAGACAAACAATGGCTTGTCCCTTCAAAATCGTAAAAACAATAAAAACAATAAAAACAAAAATGGTCTTGGTCTTACTTATTTCTTAGGTAGTGTGATAGTAGTAGGAAGTAAACTTAGGGGCGTAACAGTCATTTAACAAGCGAGACCCCCTAGACTTGCTTACTCTGCAGTAGTAGTAGTGTTAGTACGACTCACTGCTAAAGTAACAACGGAACTAGCGATAAGGAGTTTTAAAAAGTGACCCCTAACATTTTCTCTTTATTCCAATTTCACCCCTTTTCTTTTTATAACCTCCCTATTACCCCTTTCCTCTCCGTTTTTTTCTTTCTCTTTCCTCTGTCACTATCCGTTGAGAACCCAAACGGCTCTCTCACTCTCCTCTCTCTCTCTCTCTCGATCGGTCGACATTTTCCTGGGAAGCTTACTTTCTCTGTTCACGAATCCCGATATGAGCCACGGGTGGTTATGGTTATGAATAATCCTGCAAACAACAACCAAGTTGCAGCGTCTGCGTTAGCCCTTGCTCCGCCTCCACATCCGCCGCAGCCTCACCGTCCTTCTACTTCTTGTGATCGTCACCCTGATGAGCGTTTCACTGGATTTTGCCCTTCTTGTCTCTTTGACCGTCTCTCTGTTCTAGACATCACAGGAAAAAACTCCTCCGTCGCTTCTTCTTCTTCTTCTTCAAGGAAACCACCGTCGTCTTCCGCCGCTCTTAAGGCAATCTTCAAGCCCTCTTCTTCCTCCGCGTTATTGTTCCCGGAACTTCGGAGAACGAAATCGTTTTCAGCAACAAAGAACGAAGCTTTGAGTTTGGGTGCGTTTGAGCCACAGAGGAGATCTTGTGATGTTAGGGTTAGGAACACACTGTGGTCTCTGTTCAACGAAGACGCCGAGCATAATTCTCAAACCAAAGAGGGTTTAAGTGAGATTGATCTCGAAAACATCAATTCTATTGTCAAGTCGCCAGTTTTCGAGGAGGAAACTGAAATTGAAAGTGAGGAGGACAACGAGAAAGACATAAATTTTGGGGATTTCAAGGAACACAGAAGCGTAATCGACGAAATAGTCGAAGAAGAAGAAGAAAGAGAAGAAATTGAAGAAGAGGAGACTAAGAAAGTGAAGGACTTTCAAATGGAGTTTAATCCTCAGACTACGAAGAAGCCAAACAGAGATTTCAAAGAGATTGCAGGGAGTTTCTGGTCGGCGGCGTCAGTATTTAGCAAGAAATTGCAGAAATGGAGACAAAGGCAGAAGCTTAAGAAGCGCAGAACTGGAAATCTCGGCGCTGGATCGGCCGCGTTACCGGTGGAGAAGTCAATTGGGAGGCAGCTTAGAGATACTCAGTCTGAAATCGCTGAGTATGGTTACGGCCGGAGATCGTGTGATACAGATCCGAGATTCTCAATCGACGCCGGAAGATTCTCGCTTGACGCCGGTAGGGTTTCGGTGGACGACCCTCGTTACTCGTTTGATGAGCCACGAGCTTCTTGGGATGGATATTTGATCGGAAGAACGGCTGCTCCGCCGCGGATGACTTCGATGTTATCTGTAGTTGAAGATTCCCCGGTTCGTAATCATGTTTTCAGGTCAGATACACACATTCCGGTGGAAAAGCTACCACCTTCACCACCACCACAACCACAAGCAGTACCTGTAAGGGATGAGATTGTTCCTGGTGGATCTGCACAGACGCGAGAGTACTACTTAGACTCATCTTCACGACGGAGGAAGAGTCTCGACCGTTCTAGCTCCACAAGGAAGATATCAGCCTCTGTCATGGCTGAAATTGACGAACTAAGACTGTCTGCTTCAAACGTCAAAGACTCGATTTCACATTCGAATTCACTGAGAGACGATTGTTGCTCCGTTGAGAACAACTTCGAGATGGGTGTTAGAGAAAACGTAGGGGCTAATGAATGCAACAAGAAGGGGACGACGAAGAAATCTCGGCGATGGAGTTGGAATATATTTGGGCTGCTTCATCGGAAAAACGGGAACAAATACGAAGAAGAAGAAGGAAGAAGCGGCGTGGATCGAACGTTTTCAGGGTCGTGGAATGTAGAAACAAGAGACGGATTTGATCCGAAGATGGTTAGGAGTAATAGTAGTGTGAGTTGGAGAAGTTCTGGTACCACCGGAGGAAGGTTTCAACGGAACAGTGTGGACGGATATGTTAGTGGGAAGAAGAAGGTTAGTAAGGTTGAGAATGGAATGCTCAAGTTTTACTTGACGCCGAGTAAAGGAAGGCGGCGAGGAAGCAACAATTCGACCGGACAGACGACAAACCGGCCGGTTCCGGCTTCTCAACCGTTTGGTAGTAGAAATTTTATGAACTTTTACTGACAAAATTGTAATGGACTCGAATCTTTATTTTGAGTTGTAGTTGGAATAAGTGTGGTGAAGTTGTATTGACAGAAAATGTTCAAAGATTATCAAATTTTTTCTTGTGTTGGGATTTGGTTGCTAGATTTTAGAAATTTTAGTCCAAAGTTCATAAATCTTCTCTGGTAATGACTCATTGTATACATAATTTTTAGTTGATTGCATTTTTCTTACTTAGTAGTACATCATATGATTAAAGTTTCATATATATGACAAAAAGGAAAAAGCGATGACATGTTTGATGAATAGCTAAATCAGGAGTAACTCATGGACAAAAGAACGTTCGATTTTCAATTAGCTTTATAGTATCTGATTCTCGGAGAATACGATCATCCGAAATTTTCGCATAAACGCTTCACTTTTTTAAAAAAATTACACCTCTTAAATATGTTTTACCTTCACAAACAAATAAGGATTAAATTTGTAAACAAAGTCAAAAAGCGACATTTCCTTTTCTTTTTAAGCCAAAAAAAAAAGTTGTATATCTACCGTTTCAAATCATATAGTATACAACTAAAATGCATTATTATGTTTTGGATTTATTCATTTCAAAGATTTTGTCAAGCTCTATTGACAACATAAACAAAAGATGTCTTGGGCCCGTGGAACATGTTAAAGAGACAAGATACTAACAAAAGAGAAATGTGAAGGGGACAAGAAGAGCCTGTGGGAGCAGAATGAGTCCAAATTATTTGAGGTCATAGGGCAAAAGTTATTTTCTTGGGCCTTATGTTAACGAAAACAAATTAAATCATAAACTTTTTGGTTGTGAAAACCCATAAGTCTTTTAGTTAGCCCATCTCACACTAACAAGTAACAAATTTTTTATAAGGTAACTGAAGTTGTTGAAGTATGGCTACACTTTTTAGTCCAAGCTGATGAGAAATACAATTGTAAATTCTTAATGGTAAATATAAAAGTTAATAAAAATTTGATGAGAACAATGGATATTTCCAGACTTTCCATTGTTGCGTTGTTGTCTTTTTGGACTTTAGTGTTGTTTCAAAGAAGTGTTACTTTCAAAGATTGTTGAGAAAATGACAATAACAAATTAACTACAAATTGGAGATGATTGACACTTTACCCATTTCAAGCATGACCGCTCAGCAAATCATCTGTCGAGTAAGTGATTTAACTGAGACCATCTCCGTACGGCAAACATACTAATAACCAATTTGACCACAACTGTATAAAAAATTGTTTATATCGTGTCTGACTGAAACGGTGTCGTTCAAGTTGACACGCATTTTGTATGTAGCCTTTGCTTGGAAACAAACCCAAGAAGAGGCTTGGGTCATTGTTTACAGCGACATGAAAGCCATTTCTCAACTTATTCTACTGTCTTAGTTTCTAAGCATTGTAATCTCCACCTCATTTCACACAGCTTCTAAGACACTTTTGACAATACGTATGTGACCATTGCGTCCACTATCCATATACCAGAATAACAAATTCATTTTTATATACGGAATTTTTATTTTTATTATATCGGTAAGTGTATATGTTATTTACTTGATATATCTTGTAGTAGTAACTAGCAAGTGACTCGGCCGGTATGTAGATTTCTAATATCATTAATTATACAAAAAGCAAATTAAAGTACTTTAAATTTTAATTCAATGAACCAAATAAACCGAATATGTTAAGTTTTTTTTCTTACAAATTTTTTATTGCTTCTTTCGTTTGACTTGGAGTTATATGAGTTGGATTTTACCGTGTTAATACTCATTACCACAAATAAAATACTCAACTAATTAAGTGTGAAGCTGAAGGAGAAAATGTATTATGTATACCTGAAGGAACTGAGATGTATGATCTTAAAATGGACAATTCGGCCATCTATCGAAATTAATATCAATAAGTTGTGTGGTCGTTTTAAATACTAATTCGAGTTCAGACTTATACGTCTCACACCAAATTAATTAAACACATTCTCGATCTTAAGTTTAGCTCTTTTTAAAGATTTCAAATTTCGCGTTTGACAACACTTTAAGTCTACATTATCCATCGAGCATATAAAATAAAGATCATGAACTTTCTCAGAATGTATAAGACAAGACAAGCCTAAGAAATTAATATTGTAATTCTATGTGTATGTAATCTATGATAAATCTTTGATGCACTATATATTATTATCAGATCAACATTAATCAACTTTAAATTAAGAACATTAGTGAATCATTCTGTCGCAAACCACACATATAAATTGGCATGCAAGGACTTAGTATGCAGTAAAGTATCAATATTGTACATAAATAGATAATTAAATACTAATTGATGTATATATGAAGTACGTAAATAATCTACGAATAATATTTAATTACATTAAATTTTAATAAGTGTTTTTTGTTTTTTTTGGTGTGTGTGCACTGTGCACACTTAAGTGTTTAAGTAGGAAAATTTGCCATGTAAACCTTTAACAGTTAATGTAATGTTATTGAAAAGATTAAAAACAAAAATTGAACATCAAAATTCCAGCTTATATGTCGAAGCGATAAATAAAACAAGTAAAATAATGCTATGAATTCAGAATACTTAAACTAAGGATTTTTATTCTTCTATATAACTATGTAAGCAAACCGGCACAATACAAGTTATGCTCTATAACTAACTCAACCATCTGCAAGCTGATTCCAATCATACCGTTTATCTAACCTTTTCATTCACATCCAAGGGAACATGACTTGACTTCTTCCGTTTGAACTTACTCGATCACTCAACCATGTAAGTGAAATCAAATTGAAGTGAGGAATTAAGCAGTTTAACTACTCCATATGATGACATTCAAACTTATGCATAAAGTACAAGTACAAAATACTCAAAGTCAGATCATAGTTGTAAGTAAGTAGAAACTAAATAAATGCAGTAAATTATTAATTATAAACGAGGCTAGAATGACTGGGATATATTCTAATGGTTTATAAATGTATGTGTTACCAAGGTGTCATAAACCCGATTCAAATTCGATAATGAACGTGTGTAAATAGATGATAAAAAAATGGAATTGTTAAATAAACATAGATGTTAATTCCGGCTTTAACAAAAAAAAAATGTAAAAAAAAAAAAAAACTTAATTAATAAAGTCTATCGAAAAGAGTTCAAATATAAATTCACAGAAATCAAATAATATGTCGTTTTTGGTAATTAGTTAAAAAGAAATATACCAAAAAGAAACATATGCTATCAACCAAAAAAGAGTTTTGACCACTGACATGTTATGAAAAGAAAAGAAAATTGATTTTATCGGGTTTGGTCAGGGAGATTTGTTGTGGTAAGAATGGGAATCTTAATTACAAAGAATTGGATTTTGGGTCGACCTACCACCTAAAACGACGTCGCCTCTATCTGTCGCCTCTATCTCTGGTGTCCAAATCTCTTTCTCCTCTTCCCTTTATAAGCTTGCGTTGGCCAGTCGTTCATCTCGAAAACAGAGAGAAAAAGACTATAAACACAGATCAAAGAGAAGGAGATAGAGAGAAGAGAGACAGATGGGTGCTCATATGGTTTGGTTTTTATTTCTTGTATCCTTCTTCTCAGTGTTCCCAGCTCCATCGGAGAGCATGGTTCGCCATTACAAGTTTAACGTGAGTTTTCTTTTTATCCACAGCTCCATTTATATATGTTCATGTTCATGTATAATCATTTAATGTAAAATGGATATATGATGTTTTTACGTACATGTGAACAACGAAACCTTTTTTTTGTTACAACTTACAATCAGGTCATGGTTATGATTAAAAGTGTCTGTCTTTTGTCTTATGTATCTTTTTTTGCCTTTTGTTTACCTTTGCAATATAATTATTACTGATTATATTTCGTGTCTGAAATTACGTAGGTTGTGATGAAGAATACAACAAGACTATGCTCAAGCAAGCCAATCGTGACCGTCAACGGTAGATATCCAGGTCCCACAATCTATGCACGAGAAGATGACACGTTGCTCATCAAAGTCGTTAATCACGTCAAGTACAACCTCTCCATCCACTGGTAAGCTTCTACTTAGTCTTCATTTGAATCATCATTAATAAATTAATTAGCTAATTGATTGATTGGTGACTGTGGACGATCGAGTATAGGCACGGTGTGAGACAAGTGAGAACAGGATGGGCCGATGGGCCTGCTTACATAACTCAGTGCCCGATCCAGCCAGGTCAAGTCTACACATACAACTACACCCTGACCGGCCAACGCGGAACACTCTGGTGGCACGCTCATATCCTCTGGCTCCGAGCCACGGTTTACGGCGCATTAGTCATCCTTCCCAAACGCGGTGTTCCCTATCCTTTCCCCAAACCTCACCACGAGAAAGTCATCGTTTTAGGTATCTCAATCATTATATTTTTGAACCATAATTAGAAATTTCGGGTCCATATTTTAATTTTCTTGTGGCTTTGCAGATATCGTATTAATTAAACTAACCAGTAGAATTTGAATTTGAATCGACCGGTTACAATATATATACGTTAGGACTCATATCAAAAATAAGATGAAATCTAAAATTTTATTATATACAGAGGCATAAGCATTGTCAATTAGTGTTGAGTTGTAAATTCATAAAACCTAACTCTGCTATTGGTTCGTTACATTGAAAATATGTTAATTTGTCATGAAAAATTAAGGCTCATCCTAATTGCAGGTGAATGGTGGAAATCGGATACCGAAAATGTCATTAACGAGGCGCTTAAGTCTGGATTAGCCCCTAATGTATCCGACGCTCACATGATCAACGGACACCCTGGCCCCGTTAAAAATTGTCCATCTCAGGGTAATTTCTTAATTTCCAATAATAATTGTATGAATTCGGACAATATGACTTCGATAAAAAAAAAAAANAAAAAAAAAAAAAAAAGCTGATAATGGAAGCCTCTTTCTACGTCTGAAGGTTACAAACTGTCAGTAGAGAATGGCAAAACCTATCTGCTACGACTAGTCAACGCTGCACTTAATGAAGAGCTCTTTTTCAAAGTCGCCGGCCATATTTTCACGGTGGTCGAAGTCGACGCGGTCTACGTTAAACCGTTCAAGACCGACACCGTTCTTATAGCCCCCGGTCAAACCACAAACGTCCTCCTAACCGCTTCAAAATCTGCCGGAAAATACCTTGTAACCGCTTCCCCCTTCATGGACGCCCCCATCGCTGTCGACAACGTAACCGCCACCGCAACTGTTCATTACTCCGGAACACTCTCCTCCTCCCCAACAGTCCTAACCCTCCCTCCTCCGCAAAACGCTACTTCCATCGCCAATAACTTTACAAACTCTCTACGTAGTCTCAACTCCAAGAAGTACCCTGCCCTTGTCCCGACCAACATCGACCACCACCTCTTCTTTACCGTCGGTCTTGGGCTAAACGCATGCCCTACTTGCAAGGCCGGAAACGGAAGCCGTGTCGTGGCCAGCATCAACAATGTAACCTTCGTTATGCCCAAAACCGCGTTGCTCCCGGCTCATTACTTCAACACCAGTGGAGTTTTCACGACGGATTTTCCCAAGAACCCTCCACACGTTTTTAACTACAGCGGAGGATCAGTCAAGAACATGGCCACGGAAACCGGCACAAAGCTCTACAAGCTACCGTACAACGCCACGGTTCAGCTGGTCCTCCAAGATACCGGCGTCATAGCACCTGAGAACCATCCGATACATCTTCACGGTTTTAACTTCTTCGAAGTCGGTCGTGGATTAGGGAACTTCAACTCCACGAAAGACCCAAAAAACTTCAATTTGGTCGATCCGGTTGAGAGGAACACAATTGGGGTTCCATCTGGTGGATGGGTCGTCATCAGATTCAGGGCAGATAATCCCGGTACGTACACTAAATAAATGTAAAAAATTTAATCAAATGATCATGGTTTAGTGGTTAATTATTGCCATAGATAAATTTCTGCTAGACATATCTTCTATTTGTCCTTTGCCGAATTCACTTAGCAGCTACACAAGCTTATAGTAATTAATTAGTTTATGACTAGAGTGCGATCTCCATGCTATTAAAGAAACAAATAAAATCTTATGGTAATAAAGTCAAATACTATTATTATAAAATTGATGGATTGATATGTTGCAAAATAGGGGTTTGGTTCATGCATTGTCACTTGGAGGTACACACGACGTGGGGATTAAAGATGGCTTTCTTGGTGGAGAACGGCAAAGGACCCAATCAGTCGATTTTGCCACCGCCCAAGGATCTTCCCAAGTGTTAAGTCTTTCAGCTAATCAAGGCGACATATATATCAACATCACGCCACGTCCAAGAAGACCAGTGAGTGGTACATCAATGCGTGGATTTGGTTAACAAATTTTATTTTTTTTGAGCAAAGCAAAAGCTTCCATATTTTTGCTCATGACAAAGTTTGAATAAAGGATGAAGAAAAAGAGCACTGTATTATATTATTTTTTAATCATTATATTCAAGGTCCATTTATATTTTATTATTGATCTCCAACACAACTCTTATATAGCCCATGAGTTTTAAATTCTTCTGGTCCAACAACTTTATTGTGAACACATTCATACACTTATTAGATCGTCCTTAGATCCCTCGGGTTTAAAAAATATATGAGTTTTACAGTTTATGTTCTCACCAACTTCAGAGTTTTTCCAACCATACAAACTTAACCGATTTGCAAATTAGAAGCTAATTGCACCCTCAATATCGTTTTATACAATGTTTTTATTTTAATTTTAGTTTTATGCAACATTTAGATTTATGGTAGCTAATTGCTTCTATTATATATTAATTTGGTATTGGTCAAAGTGGTTTAATAAACAAATGTAGAGATAAATTTTATCAAACATTTTTTAAAAACAATTCCATGCATTCAACCAAAACATTTTATAAAACAAAACATTAAGAGCATATGTTAGTAACATTGAGAATCTCAAAACAATTTGACTGCACATGAAGAATTTAATCGAGTTTAACGTTGTATAATTAATTGCAGGTCGATGTACAACGTACTACCCAAAGAAAAGGTGTCGTACCAATTTGTATATTTTTTATCTCCCTACATCTAGAAAATACTTTATTACATAGGTAGCCCATAGCCATGTGGGGTTAGGACTGTGTCAAGTGCATGATAATACGAGGATTAACGATAAAATGATTGATTAAGGGGTGCATTATAATTAGATAAATTAAAGAAACACAGAAAAAAAAACAAAAACTGTATGGTTATCTAAATTGGCCTCTTGAAACACATTAGCTTTTGACCTTGACCTTGAGCCGCCCTCTTTGGAGAAGGGAGATTAAATTTTTTTCTTTTTCTTTTTAAAAGCCGACGTTTTATCATCTCAATTATTCGGTTTACTTCTTAACTATTTTTTTTCTTCGTTTGTGCTGCCATGAAACTGGAGTTTCTTATCTATATGTTAGGTTAGGTAGCTAGCTTTCATTTCTCTTTTTCTTTTTAAATATCTTGATGTGTTTTTGGGAGTATTAACTTTTAAAACTCCTTAGAGAAGCAACTCAGGCAAGCATATAATAAATTAATAACCCATCTCATTCGTGATTTAAGTTAGCGGCGTAATAAACATCGTTTTAGCAATTAAAGAGACACATGTAAACCACTCATAGGTGGATCAGTGGTATGAAATATTTCGGGATGAGGGTGAAATACCCAATAATTCCGGGTTCGAATCCTCACGGCTGCAAACACCTTAAGTGGCCACCGCAGACAATTTAAAATCGGGTTATGCGGCCTCCAGGAACTACTCTTGCCGCTTTCGAGACGCACGCAGTGTGCTAGTCTGGGTCCATTGGGCTTGGGATACCTGGGTTATCAAAAAAAAAAAAAANAAAAAAAGAGACACATGTGATTATGGCTATTTAGATGAGAACAAATTATAACAGTTTTGATTGGTAAAACTGTATGTTTAAGATATTTTATTAGAAATGAAAAAAGTTATAAAAAAAATCATCTTTTGCTATCAGATCTAGCTCAAAAGTCATCCGATAAATTCAGAATAATCCAAATGAGCTCATTAAGAATGTTAAAGTTGCTAAATAATTATATTTACCACATTCCACATCACTTGGTTAGCGGCTGCGTGCAATGTTTTGTAAACTAGGTACATCGAATACATATGAACTTCTATAAGAACGTTAATAACTGAGTAATAATATTTTACCAAAAAAAAAAATAACTGAGTAATATTCTAGGGCAATTTCGTCAGAGAAGAATATACATATATTTTCTGAATCGAAAAACGTGCTTTATTTTTACTATCATAACGTTAAATTCCTTAGAACCTCATGCTAAAATTTTTACGTAATGGCTGGAATTGAAGCTTGGAACAATATAGTCTGAACTCTGAACTTCGATATGTATTTTCTCCGATAAATACAATGTTAAAATATTTTAACTGTATGACTAACTCAACTAAATAAACTCTTTGAGCGTCTATATAAATTCAGAATGTTTCTAATGTTTTTTCAGAGTAAATACTAACATAATAAATTACCAAAAAAAGAAATCTGAAATATCACTCTATAAAAGTTTCCGTTGACAGAAAAGACTATCAGAATCGTATTATTTGCTTGGCGCCCCAGGATCACATACATACTTGGAACGTTAAGTATGGGTTCCAACTTAGAATAATAGAAAGTCTACAGAAAAAATAATTAGTAAGAAAAATAATAAAAGGGAACAAATGATTTGTGCAAAGCCACTAATGTACAAAGCGTGTGGAGCGCATTATGAGTGGCAGCCCTACAGGCACGCTCGCACTCTTTTGCTGTCGCTCCGGTGGGTCAAACTGTATGCCAGTGCTCCCTATTTACTCCCAACTTCGTGTCGTTTCTCTGTGTGCCCCTCCTTTATTTATTCCGAATACTTTATAATATGAAACATACTTCAATTGTTTTGCTGTCGCAAATAGAACCTACTTCTTAAATAGTGGTTTATGACCGTATCCATATTTTTATTACATATAAATTCTAAAAGATACAACAAAAAACTTAATATGACCAAAGTAGTTTGTTTTGTCAGCAATTTACAATAAGTATTGTAAAAAATGGATTTATATACCACAAATTTTAGATTATCAAACGGATTGTTATTATTGTTTACATAGTATTTGATATTATATTAGATGTCTAATTTTATTTTCAGTTTAGTTTAATTACATCTGTTTGACTGTCCATCTTTTTTTTTTTTTTAGTGAAAGCATGAGAGTATGGATGGAATATGGATGAGTTGACGTCGTTACATATAGAAGATTGTGTTTAATTGATAAAAGCTTAACAAGTCATATTCAGCTTGATAAATGTAACCCATTTTTGTGTTTCATATCATTTTTATTACATATAAAATGTGTAATAACTAGTCTATAGTTATTATCATTTATATCATCTAATGTTTCTGAAATATAAAATCAGTGTAATATAGAGTCAAAAAACATCGAATGAAATAAAATTTCCTTACTGGCCATAGATATAATATATTTTGGCAACCAAAGACAAAGATTAATAAAATAGTGTAGCAACAATTTTGAAACTTTCTTGCGTAGCATATATTTGTTTTGGTTTTATAAGATTTACAGTAGTAGTAAGTAATATATAGAGTAAACATTTAACCAACAATAATAAGTAATAGAGTAAAATATCATTGTAATGTACGTATATATTACACTGAACAAAAAAAATGTAAATATTACAATAGGTATTGGTGTGGTGGCAAGAAGATGATTGTAGGCTTTGTAGCTAAACCATTAGGAAAGGTATTATTGTAACACCAAAATATAGAAAAGATACCTAAAAAGGTTCGAGATCTGTATTAAAGATGAATAAATAAATATAACTATTATGTACATTTACTTACCTGTATCTTATTAATAAAAAAATAAATTATTGAGGAGAAAAATGTATCCTTATTCGGAAATAGGAGATGCTTTCCCTTTGGGGAAACTCCACGATAATAATATTATTATTCATAACAAAACCAGTCATTGTCTTGCACCACTCCAATTAAAAAAACCGTCTAATAACTTTACTGAATTTTTTATGGACCTATATATTAATATTTATGAGAAAAATAATCGTGTGTTGGGTGTGAGTGGTGGACAAACAACTCTGACATTTTATTTAAACAACTCTGATTTTTAAAGAATTGTAGTTGCAGAGAACATCATATTATATTATTGTTTAATTTAATGAATTTTCAAATTTGTACCTCTGGCACTTCTTATTAAAACTCGATATACTGTGAAGGCTCTACTTAACGTCGTCCATTGAATTTGATTTGCATGGAATGGTCATTTGACGTTTTTATGTTGACAACAGTATGTAATAGCAGATTCGAATTTAACTGATGATATTTTAACGACACTTGTATAGTTATAAACTACTATACTATATATTATGTTCATACTTTAATGAAGCTGGATCCAATATAATTCACTATACTTCAAAAATATGTAGTCTAAATTTGAGATATATCATGTTCATATTTCCAATAAAATAGTCGTAGTTTAGACATTTGCTCATCCTATTATATTAATTGATGTCAACAATTGATTTGTTGAGGGCATCCACTTATAGTTATCGCACGTTCTAAAAATAAGTATAGAATTTGGTAGAAAAGATTCAAAAAAAGTATACTTTCATCATGAAATATTATGCATAAAATATGATTTTGAGACTAAAAATTTAATAATTATAAAGCTTAAATTTCTTGTAAAGTCAAGTTTACAATGGTTTTAATTACTATAGAAAAAATTCCAAAAAAAAATCTATAATTTAAATTTACATTTGTTTATCCGTTATAAGCTTGTAATAAATTTTAGCATTTGTAACATACTTTATCGATTTTTGTTTTGCATTTGATAATCTTAAAAATACATTAAAATCTTAGGATTATTCAACTATTTTTTATTGATATCAAAACTATTGGCACCCTATTTTGTTGAGCTAGCGCACCCTATAAAATCATATTTAGTTTTCAAGATATATTATTAAATCACATTTCTTTAAATTTTAACATTCGTTTTATTGTATCTTTTTGTTTTTTAACAAGCATAACATTTTATTCGATCTAATTGGTAAAATTTGAAGTGAAATCCAGAATAATATCCAATTCTGTAGTATAACATGTTCTTAGCCTCTTTAAACATATACAGTTACAAACATAAAACGCAGAGGAAGAAACTCGATCTTGGCCGGTCTCAAATTATATCAACAGGGTGAATCCTAAACTGCGGTATATTATTAATAATAATAAAAGTTCTTAACATTTTTAAGAATTATTGTGTCTGTTATGGCGTGATCACTTAACCTACCTAACCCATTTATAAATAAATCATGACTGTTTATTTTTTTTTAAGAAATTGATTAGTGTAAAGAAAAGTAAGTGTGGTCCCAATATATATATATATACATGTATATGTAGATATTTTTGTTACTATATTATGGTGCGGTTTTGCAGTGCGGTCTGTCACTATTCACGGCTTATATATGAGTAATAATTGAAGAATCAATTAGCATTTCAGTATATATTTAATTTACGTTTTGTGTATGACTGCTATTCGTGTTTCGAATGCATTAATCTTATAACAGATTTAGCGATTACTTTAAAGATTTTTTCTATTTTGAAAATTCTCTTGTAAAACTTTGGAGAAATCCATGTTTATATGTATCATCATATATGCTAGCTACACTGTCAATCAAAGTATATATATCTAAAATCATAATTATAAAATCATATATAATTTCATATTCTTATGAGATTAGTATTTTACATTTGCAACAGAGTTCTTAAAACGTAACTGTAATTTCTTAAGATGATCTTCATGCAAATTGGGATATTCTTATGGTCATAATTAATAAACCTTCATACCATTATTTGGAATTTTAGTATATTATTAGAATATCATCATGACTATATTTCATACGTAAATTAATTAAGGTTCGATCTCTCGCTAAACTACATTATTACGACCTTGTTATCTATATATAGACACACAATTATGACCACTAAACATTTGCTAGTCTATTTAATTACTTCCTTTGATGTTAAAAAATTTGCTGTGGTTGAACCAGGAAGTTTTAAGCAAGGAATCATCATTGTATATTAAACTATCTTTTTGACAGTTCTTTAAGATTGGTCTAACAAATAGTACGCTTTGTTATACTGTTTTCATAGGAATTATTTTTCTTCATTTACCATAAATCTTACTCATATAGTCATAGGAATTCTTTTTCTTCATTTACCATAAAAAGGACAAAAGGTATTTCTTTTTTTCTTTTGGAATGAAAAAAGGACAAAAGGTTTAATAACATAGCACCTCATTCATCACATGTCAATGCGAAAATTAAAAATTTTAAATCAATACTGGTTTAGATGTTTTAAATCAATTAGTGTAAATTTTTGTTAGTATTATATAATTTATACGTATTTCGGCATGATACTAAATCAGTGTGCTTATTTTCTCACAAGTTTTTGGTAGAATATACCCCTTTTTCTGTTTCTTTTTTTTTTTTTTTTTTTTTTAAAAAAAT